>JAQQSK010016735.1:0-10340 GCA_028658325.1 Potorous gilbertii | reverse complement strand
GGGGGGGGGGTCTCCTTTAGCAAGATGTTGACCCGCTTTTCATGATTTTCTTGCATCTCTCTCATTTCTCTTCCCAATTTTTCTCACATCTCTCTAACTTGATTTTCAAAGTACTTTTTGTGCTCTTCCATGGCCTGAGCCCATGGAATATTTATTTTGGGTGTTTGGGATACAGAAGCCTTGACTTTTATGTCTTTCCCTGATGGTAAGCATTGTTCTTTCTCATCTGAAAGGGTGGCAGAAAATATCTGTTCACCAAGAAAGTAACCTTCTATAGTCTTATTTTTTTCCCTTTCTTGGGCATTTTCCTAACCAGTTACTTGACTTTTGGGTCCTTTGGCAAGAGTAGGGTAAACTCTGGGAATCTATAAGATCTCATTTCTTACAAGGTGGAACAATCAAGCATGTACACTGGTCTGGGAGTAGAGAGAGATTTTTGTGCCCAGAGTCTTAGCAGTTTCCTCTCCACCTGGCCTCCAGTTCTACCAAGCCAGCACTGGGGGCTGAGATGCAGATAAGCTGCAAGGGCAGGGTCGCCATTCAGTGCGAGATAAAGATCAGCTCCCTCAGGGTCTTTACACAGGGCTGAGGTAAAAATCAATTCCTCAGTGCCCTAGAGGTTTTACAATCCAACAATGGATGTGGGCTGCTGCGGGAACTGCTGCAACTTGCCTGATGTGGCCTCTGTGGCTGCTGCCTGAAGTCGGAGCTATGGGAAGGCCCTTCTCCCTTCCCAGGCAGCTGAAAAAACCCTGTCACTGATCTTTGGCACCTGTGGGTTGAGGGATCTGGGAAGGCTGCTACTGCGACTGGGGATTCCACCCCCAAGGTGTTCCCTTCCCAGAGCCATGCCATGCAGCATGGCCAAGGCTGAGCTGGGCTGCGCTCCACACCCAGTGCAACAGATGTTTCCTGTGAGCCTTTCAGGTCACCCTGGGCTGAAAATCTCCTCCACTCTGTTGTTCTCCATTTCTGCTGCTCCAGGATTTGTTGAGAGTCCCTCTCTACAGGTATTTTATGGGCTGCGTAGGGAGAACCAGCATATGTGTGTCTTTGTACTCTGCCATCTTGGCTCTGCCCCCTCAGTTTTCTTTTGATGTAAGTCTGGTATTACTTGGAGACACCACCTGGGAATAAAGAAGACAATAGATAAAATGCTAAGAACCTGGACTGTTTTCAGCAATTTCAATTTCTTTTTACCCTTGGTATTCAGGCAGGCAAGAGTTTGGGTCCAAAGGTGAAGAAGGGAGAAGTTAAGCTGAGAGACCCAGAAATTTAAAACACTTGTCTAAGCAAAGAGTTGAAGACAGGATTGAATGTCCCTTCCCCTTATCTCAGCGGCTAAGTGGTCATATAGGCTAGTAGGCAGTGTAGACATGGCTGGGTATTGTAAAGGCAGCTGTATAGTGTATTGGACTTGGGGTAAGGAAGACCTGAGTTAAACTTTGCTTCAGACATCAGCTGTGTGATCCTGAGCAAGTCACTTTCTCATTCTGTTTCTTCATCTGTAAAATGGTAATAGTAACAGTGCCCATCTCACCAGATTGTTGTGAGGATGCAATGCAGTAAAAATACATAAAGTACTTTGTGAACCTTCAAGTGACGTATTAAGTGCTAGCGATTTCTTGTTCTAATAGTCATCGTTATCTGGCCAATCCTTTCTCACTGAAGGTGTAGTGGCATGTGTACTGGTAGAAATTGAATAGCAAAAGATCTTAAAGAGGGGTGAGGTGTAAAACTCTGGGCTTCCTTAGGAGAGAACCTCATCTGTCTTGGGTTACTGCAGTCCTTCGAGAGGCAGGAAGCTGGGCTATCAGGTCTATAGCAGCCTTTTTCACTTGTTAAGACTCTAAGGAAGAGGCAATTAAATTCTAAGAAGAAGAAATGAAAAGGAATAGAGGTGATGCTACAGTAATGCTTTGGGCTACCCCAGACACATGCACACACACACACGCACGCACGCATGCACGCACGCACGATGTGGTTTGGCCCTTAGCAGAATGCCTGAAAGAATGATATTCATTCTCTTCTCCCTTTTCCTTCTCCTCTCTCCGAGGACTTTTTAGGAAGTTTCACCTATTATATCTACTGGATTATCAATTCTCTATATAGGAGCTAGCAGGTAGGCTCAGGAAGGAGAGAAATGTTCTGGAGAGTGTTAGAGAGGAAGCTATCTTGTCTTGAGAGGCTGACTGTAGGTTTCCCTAAAGGTGATAGTAGCAAGAGAGTGAGGGAGTTGTGGGTAGCCTCTGTAAGGAGTGGGAATAGAAGTTCATTTTCACGGGTGGGGAGGGAGAGAATTTAGAACTGAAAAAAATTAAAAATAACAAAAAGTTTAGCCTTGGGGTCTTGTTCTCTCTATTGTATATTTTAGGAACGAATCTCTGATACCGTGTGGAAGGAGATTGATGATCTCCAAGTATTTCAGGTCTTGGACTTGGAGGACTTAGAAAAGATGTTCTCAGCCTATCAGAGACATCAGGTGAGGTTCTGGGTGTCATCTGCTCCTTGCTGTGTGTTCTCCTTACCCCTGGGTTCAGCTTCTTTCTCCTGATTACCTCTTCCCCCTTTTCTTCCTTTCCATAACCCTGCCAAATTTCTCCTTATGCCATCAAATGACTGGTCTCCCTTCCCCTTTCCTCCAAACCCTAGGAAAGACTCAACATGAAGAGGAAGCATGGTCTCTTCTCTTTCTGGTCCTTGGGATTGGGGATTACACATACTTAATAAGCATAAGAAAAACAGCAATCTCACCTTACACATGCACACACGCGCGCACACACACATCTTTTTATTAAAGTTTCTGATGACGTTTTAAAGCCATTCTCTTCTGTGATTCCTCATAACAACCTGGTAAGTGGAGCAGATTATGACCATGTGAAGTAGATAGTGAAGTAACATTATAGAGGCGCATAGAATGAGAAAGGTCTAGGACTCTAGAAAGAGGCAGAGGCTTTGGGAGGTGGGGCACACTGAGGAAAGTGGGATTTTCTACATCTTCTACTCAAGCCAGTGTCAACACATACTGATCAGTTATTTTCATGGTCAGGTTTTGTTTTTGTTTTTGGAGATACTTCCCCTCATCACTGCAGTATGAGTTGACCAGATGCCACATTGGAATATTTCTTGCTTTCTTTGGATACATAATAAACTGAACTCTTATATTTGTCTCCCTAAAATAATAATAAATTAGGGAATAGAAGAGAATAAGATTGTATCAAGCACTTAATACATGCCATTTACTCTGCTAAGTGCTTTTACAAATATCTCATTGGATCCTTCCAGCAGCTCTAGGAGGTAGGTACGGTTTTTATCCTCATTCGATAGCTGAGGACACCGGAGCAGAATGGCTTGCCCAGTGTCACATGGCTAATGAAGCTGGATTTGAACTTGGGTCTTCCTAACCCCAGGTCCAAGACTCTGAGCACCGTGGCACCACCTAACTGAAAATTTTTGTACTATCTTTGCCTTTTGATGCAACTTGTTTCATTCTTTGGGTTTCATTAATACCAAGCATGTCAATATTAACATCATGCAGTTATTCCAATAGTGTGTCCATTGTCTTGGTCATTGAACTTGGATTTATAGTATCAATTAAGTTAATGCTTATATACAGTCTATAGACTGTAGGATTCTATGACTTTGTCTAAGTCATTCATAAAAATGGCTTGTGTCCTTTTCATTCTCTGCTCCTGCACTACAGAAAGGAGAGGCAGGTTCCAGAGGATGGGGATATTTCACGTTTTTCTTTGTTTCATGGCATTGTCATTGCCAGGGGATCCATCATCAAGTGGCTACTTTTCTTACTTAGCCAGGACCATACCTCCATTCCTCTAAGGTTCATATCACTGTAATTACTCAATTACTAATTGCATGGCCCCTGAGCAAGTCACTTGACTGATTTTTTTCTCAATATCCTCATCTATAAAATGGGGATAATGATAGCACCTAGCTCCCAGGGTTGTTGTGAAGATAAAATGAGATAATGTAAAGTGCTTAGCATAGTACCTGGCACATAGTAGGCATTTATAAATGTTGGTTTTCTTCCTTCTTAAGTATGTTTAAAAACTAAATGGGGTTAGATCTGCCACTGGATTTATGAGCAGAACCATTCCTGTGAACTCAGTCCCAGCTGGATGAGTTGAGAAGCATAGCTGAGAATGGAATTCTCAGTGGCTGTACTAGGTCAAGGTTAGGAAATGTCTCTTGAGCTTGTTCATCTAACCCCCTTCCCCCAGTCTGGGAGCTGGGTCCTCTGAAATTACTGCAATCAAGTGCGAAGCCAAGTCTCTGTCTTTCAGACTCCCCAACTGTCCCTCTAATTCAGACTCAGTAGGGGTTGCTTTGCCCTTGACTCTCTTTTGCCCCTAACTTGGGACCAAAGGTTGTCCAGGATGGGGACAGCTGGGGACTTTGCTACCACAGCTCTGCCAGCTACAAAATTTCAGGAAACAAAAATGCTATTATAGCCTCAGCCCACTTAACTTTCCTTAAGTGGTCTAGAGAAAAGTAAGACTGTTTAGCGTTGTGGAAAAAGCACTGGACAAGAAACCATAAACAAGCTCTGGGTTCAAATACTGATCCTTACGTTTACCAGCTGTGTGATCTCAGACAAATCACATGCTTCTGTTGGACTCAGTTTGCTCATCTGTAAAATGGGGTGAATAGTACCTGCACTGTCTAACTTCTAGGATGATTGTAAGGAAAGTGTGCCTCCTTTCTTCTCCACTGAGGGAGGGAATAAAGAATAAGAAGACTTTTCTTTCCTCTCTTGAAATGAGCACTATTTTTACTTCTTTCCGAGTTAGTTTTACTTCTTTTGGCAAAAAAGGAAACTGGAGAAGGGAGTGAGTCTGTTTTATTTCTAATAGGAGTTACTGGAAGAAAGAACAGTGGGTACTCATTTGTGAGCAGAGGGGGTCTGAGCTACAGATTTCTGTCTCAGTCACCCCAAAGTGACCATTCTGGGGTAGGGGTAGGGGGTTGAGAAAAGGGTGATTCATTTTTCTGTACTTCTGTTTCCCCTTGAATTCATCCCAATTCCCCCTCTCCCCCAACACACCTGTCCGCCATTTTGGAGATATGGCTTGGGAGATGTCAGAGCATGATTGCATTCTGTGGTGGGCTGCATGGAGGAGGGAAGAAGACAGTACATGTTTGAGAGTCAGGATGTTCCAAGTCTCTCTGCCGTTGCTTCGGGGTCCCCGGGGTCTATAGAATCCCTGTAACTAATGTTCTGCATGTTTAATTCTTTGTTTGCTGTGGCTGCTGCCTAGGACCTGCTAACTAATCCTCCCCTTAAGCAGGTGAGTCACTCTTGGGGCTCTGGATACCCCAACTTCTATTCCCTTCCCAGTTCCTATTCTATATACTTGGGCCCTGGAGAAAAGGAATGCCTACCCACCCTACCCCCGGTGGAAAGATGAGAATGTCCAGAGCAGGGATGGGAGGGGTGAATTCTAGAAGCTTAAGGGGTTATTTTCTGGATGCTTAACCCTCTCAGCTCTGGTCAGGTGAAGTGGTTTGCTGTTGAGGAACCTGGCAAAGGAGAGCTAAGAAGTCCTGCTTCTGTGACTGTGAGAAGCCATGGGGTATTGTTGACCTCATTGGGAATAGTACAGGAGAAGGGGAACTTTGTGTTCCTGAATCTCTGAAGATTTCCTTCTTACTTACTTTGTGGAGGCTTCCCGTTCCCTTTCTCAAAAGCGTTTGCTCAGACTCTTTCCCCCTGGACTATATAAAACTCCTAGAATCCAGGAAGTGGGCAGCCATTGGCAATTTCTGAGTCAGCATCTTCTTAGGAAATTATTGTTTTAGTCATGTCCAACGACCAACAAGACCCTATTAGGTGTTTTCTTGGCAAAGAAAATAGAGTAGCTTGCCATTTCCTTCTCCTGCTCACCTTACAGATGAGGAAAACTGAGCTAAACAGGGTTAAGTGAGTTGCCCAGGGTTAATATCTGAGACTGGATTTGAACTCAGGTCTCCTGACTCCAGGCCTCTGTGCCACCTAGCTGTGTGGGGCTACACTGAAGTGATGTAAGGGACAGCAGGTCCTGATACTGCTCCTAGTCTTAGGAGTCAGATATTTCCAAGCAGGTCATTCTTATAGCCTAACTCCTCTATTCTAGGCAGAAAGATCTGGTCCATAGTCCCCCATCTCATTCCAACACATCTTAATCCACAAAGTATAAAATTCAAGTTTCAATTCAATTTCTACCACAAAACCAAATTTTAATATCAAACCACCTTTCTTTTTGGGAGGTAATCCCACTGTGCCACCTAGCTGCTCCCATCACATCATTTTAAAGGAACTATGGCTCTGCAATCAGAAAGCTTAGATTCAAATCCTAAGTCTGCAATTTGCTACATGTATAACTTTTGGCATGTCACTTAACCTCCATGTGCCTCCATTTCCTCATCTGTAAAAAGGACTTAGATTAGATAGCCTCTGAGATCCCATGATCATAGGTTATATGGTTCTTTCCCTGCATCCCAACCTCCCTGGTGACAAATACTCTGATGATAGATAGTTCCTGGGTATCTAGGGATGTCAAAAAGAAGCAAGTCCTCAACCTCTTCCCTGATTGGTTGCAGAAAGAGATGGGCTCCACTGAAGACCTCTACCTGACCACAAGAAAGGTCAAAGAACTTTCAGTCATTGATGGCAGAAGAGCCCAGAATTGTATCATCCTCCTTTCCAAGTATGTGGATTTTTTCTACCATCATACCCTACACATATCTACACATAGCCTTGAATTTTAGGATATAGATTTTCCCATATCAGAAATTCCCAAGCTAGTTGAAGATCTCTTCAATCTCTTGTCCCTAACTTGGGACCCTGGGATAGAGAAAGCTACCCACAGCTCTGCCTACCACTGAGTTCCTTGACTCCATCAACATTTCAGGAAACAAAAATGCTTCTACGTCCTCAGCCCCCTTAATTTTCCTTTAGTGGTCTAGGGAGAAGTGAGATTGTTTAGCATTGTGGAAAGGGGGCACTGGACCAGACACCAGGAACAAACACTAGGTTCAAGTCCTGATCCTGACATTTACCTGATCTCTAGATGCCATGAAATTTAAGAAGAGAGACCTATTCTCTCAGGGTACCATTTGTAATGATGACACAGGTGTGAATGATGATACAGGTACAAATGATGATACAGGTACAAATGATGGCACAAATCCAAATTATACCCACGTGCAAGTGACAATAGCGGCACTTCAGCGTCTCATTGTGAGAGGCCATGAGAGCCAGATGTTTAATTAGATCTCACCATCCATCTCCTACTCCTCCCATCTGAAGGGGGCAGATTATGGATCTGCAAGGGGTGGATCAGTAATAAGCTGATGCTTTTCAACATACTCAACCTGCCTTGGTTACAGAGGCTTCGGGTTATCTGAGAAGAGGTAGGCACCTAGTCAGTGTCCAACAGCTGCTGCTATCCATGGGGACTTGAGCAGAAGTATGCACTGAGGGGCTGGGCTCAGAATATGCCCATGGGGTTGAATGATCTCAGTTTCAAAACATGTTGTGTTACATGCCGAACAAGACAGGCAGTATCCACGCTAACAGTTCTGCTTCTGTGTAAGGCCTCCTTGCCTGAGTTTGGGGCCACAGGTCACAGTCCCATAACCTATTCTTAGTTCTGCCTTAGACTCACTCCCTTCCTTTTAGTGGATCAGATCCCATCCTACCCTAAGACTCAGTTTCTCCCTTCTTGGTAATGGGGAGAAATTATCTTCTAAAGCAGGAATTCTCAACCTAGGGTCCATGACCTTTTAAAAAATATTTTGATTAATATATATATTATATTATTACATAATTACATAACATTATATATTCATGTTATATATTATACATAATATATAATAGTTTCCTTTATGATACTATGTACTTTATTCACTTAAAGTTATTATTCTGAGAAGGCGTCTTTATGCTTCAACAAGCTGGCAAAGTCGTCCATGACACAGAATGATTAAGAACTCCTGCTCTATAAGATTCTGAGTTGAGAAGAAGGCCTGTTCTCTAGGGAAAGAAAAAGGAATTGTTATGGCATCTGTCCAGGCACTTGAGTTTCCCAAGATCCAGCAGAAGGTGGAACACTAAGGCCACTTCTGAGTGCCAAGAAAGTAGACAATTAGTCCCTTGATGAGAAGGAAGAGCGCAAGAGTGCCATCAGTTTTTAAGGAATGATGGATGGGCTTAATAAATACCTAATAAATGTTTGATTGATTGATTGACGCATAGAGATTGGGGAAGGAGCCAGGATCCTTTGTCCTGTCTCTAAAATCAAAGTTAAATCCAACTTAATAACAGCTAATAAGTTATAGTGTCTTTGCCACATATGTCAGAGGCAGCCAGGATTTGAAAAAAAAAAAATCTGTAGAAATTGAATGACTGCCATACAGGTAACTCTGTGTGAGGGAAAATAAGTTAAGTAGATAAGAAGTTAAGTTGGTGTATTGAAGAATGAACTAGTTTTGGTTTATCTTGGAAAGCTTCCTAGAGGCAGTGACCTTGAGCTGAGGTGCGTTTTTGCTCAAGCAGAAGCATATTTAAATGTATTACCTGATTTTGATGGAGGAAACTAAATAAAAGTAGGGAAGTGAGGGGTCTGAAACACAGAGCAGGTTGCTAACAAAATAGAATCTTGTAATTAGGTTGAAGCTCTCTAATGAGGAAATCCGACGAGCTGTGCTCAAGATGGATGAGGAGGAGGATCTGGCTAAAGACATGCTGGAGCAGGTGAGGCTTGGTGATCATGCAAAGGGAATATAGGGCTCTCTCCTCTCAGATATCCACAGTGAGTAGGCCAAGAAGAAATTAGGCTAAGCAAAATCAGAATCAAAGTTTAAGGAAAATGGAAGTTACCATGTTCTAGTCCTTCTTTAGGGGAAGAAGGGAGAAAAATGAGACAGTAATGGAAGGATGGGATGGAAATGGGACAGTAATGGGAGGAAGGTATGGAAATGGGACAGGAATGGGAAGAAGAGACAGAAATGGGACAGCAATGGAAGGAAGAGTTAGAAATGAGACAGTAAAAGGAGGAAATAAAATGGCAGTCTGTGTCACCATACCATTTTCCCATGAGTCTAGGCAATAGCTTCCCATCATTTTCAAGGCAGAAGTGGGGTGGGGTCCCATTCATAAGGGGAAGTGAGGGGGCAGCCAGGGCTTTATCCCTATACAAGGAAATCTTAAGAGTCTTCTAGTGAGTGCAGACAAAAAGGTCAACTCATCCATCCTGCCCTGGGGCAATACTAGACCTAAACAAGTGGAGATGAATTAAAAGCTGGTCTGTTTTCAAAAACCTCCCCCTCCCCTATTTTAAGTAGTGATGAGATAGATATCCCTTCCTGCCAATCCCTGTTCCCCACTTTCTTACTGAATTTCTTGTCTGTCCCACATGTCACCCTGCACAGCTTCTCAAATTCATCCCTGAGAAGAGTGATATTGACTTATTGGAGGAACACAAGCATGAAATAGATCGCATGGCCCGGGCTGACCGTTTCCTGTATGAGATGAGCAGGTCTGGGCACAGGGGGTAGAAGGCTTGACTGGGTCAGTGTGCATGGTCTTGAGATGACTACTTATTTCTCAATGTGAGTGGGTTTGGGCTAGCTTAAGAAATCTGGGGCGGGATGGGAGTTGTGGTTATGGGGGAGAATGAGGAGGAACAGAGCTGGTTTCATGGGGAAGCAGATACAAAGGATTATAGAGAACGGAGGAATGTCAGAGGCTCGTAACTCTAGGTCTGCAAGGGGATCTCATAGGTCATTTAGTCCAACACCTCTTTTTACACATGAGTAAACTTGAGGCATAGAGTGGGAAATGACTTACCTGAGGTTCCAAAATAAATTAGTTATAGAGCCAGGGCTAGTTCTCAGGTCTTCAGACTCTCATTCTTGCAAGTACATTTTCTGTAATTTAAGCATTACATTGAAGGACCATAGAGTCACACTCGTAGAGCTGAAAGGAACCTCAGAAGTCCTTTAGTTCAATTCTGTCATTTTGCAGATGAAGAAACTGTGGCCCAGAAAGGTGAAGCATCTTGCCTAAGGCCACTCAGAGAGTAAATAGAAGACTTGGGACCTCTGGCTCTTTACTACACTGTCTGGCTATTGAAATGACTCCTCATGACCTGCTTCCCTTTCCCTTCTGTAGGATTGATCACTACCAGCAACGTCTACAGGCTCTCTTTTTTAAGAAAAAATTTCAAGAGAGACTGGCAGAGACCAAGCCTAAAGTAGAAGGTAAGGTTGGGGGAAGTCCTCAGGGTACAGGGAACTGGGGTTAAGGATCAGGATAGGCATATTTAAAGATGGAAGAGCTGGGA
>JAQQSK010016734.1:0-10340 GCA_028658325.1 Potorous gilbertii | reverse complement strand
GAAAGTCATACATCAACTTGTTGACTTGTCTTGTCCATTAACAGATAATTCAGGCTTTATTTTGATGAAAAACAGTATCTTTGAGCTATTGTTAGAGAATAGTTCAATGAATAAAGGACTATATGCCAATCATTTATTACATTTTCTAGATGCAACACAGTGTTTGTGCAGATATGAATGTGCAGATATTCAGGCCCAAACCTACTTTAATTCAGCTCCAAATTGTGGAGCTCACTGAGGTTCTGTATAAAACCAATCCACATAACCAACTTCAGGGTGATTTTCTTTCAGGAACCATAAGTTCATCTCATTAAAATAAAAGGAAAAACAAATGTAAAATATAATCTGAAAGCATACATCCAGCAAATACTTCTTGAGCAGCAAAGGCACTCCACATTACACCATTCAGAACGCATTGTGGAATATTCACAGAAATCTCTTTATAGCTTAGATTAAATAACTTTTTAAATGATTTTAAAAAAAAGAGGATATAGCGAGTGTTGCTATGGAGTGATAAAGCCTAGCATGGAGAATAGCAAACATAAGAAAAGGGTGTTATTGTCATTTAAATTAATGTAAATCTCCTTAGAATTTAAATCTGCTATTTTAGCCAGAGTACTTTGAAGAAATGGAGATGAGATTCTAGTTCTTACAAAAAGACCCTCCTAAGGAAAAGTTTTTCTTACAAGTACAACAAACAATGTTAAACATGATTGAACACATGCAATTGGAAGTCTACAGCCTAGGAATTGAAACTTAAAAAGAAGATAGCCAAAATTCTCCTAGTTAAAATTTAAGAGGCACATGAAAGAGTAAATAATATTCATTTAGTAGTCACTACACGTAGAAGATTGGACAGGTAGGTGTGGGTTATTAAAGAGAAGAGGAGATCTTACCTTTAAGTTAAATAAGAAAGGGAGAGCAAGCTAATAGAGAAAAAAAGTAATTACAGAAAAGAATAATAATTCAGAGATCAGCATAAACCTATGCATAAAAATGAAAAAAAATATGAATACAAATGGCCTCCGACTTTTAGCTCCATGACGAAAGGGAGTCTATGTCAAATTTCCAACAGTTAGAACTGTACACTGTGAAAGAAATGCCTACAACAAATTTAAATCTAACCATTGTTTGGATTGTATTACTGAAGTTACTGTAATCAGTCTGTAGATATGTGCCACAAAAATGAAAAAACAAACCCAAAAAACAAGTGGAGTAGAAGGAAAATCTTTAGTGAGCCAAGAATAGTCATTCCAGGAAAAGTACCACATGTGACAAGAAAGGAGAGAGACAGACAGAAACAGAGAGACAGGGACAGAGAAAAAGGAGAGAGTTGAGGAAAGAGTGAGAGACAGAGGAAGAGAGAGACAGAAAGGAGGGAAAGAGGGAAAGACAACATCACAGAGAAACAAAGAAATAGGGAGAGATAGAGAGAGGATGGCCTCTGTGATGAAATATTTGCTCGATTTTCTCTAAAATAAAGTAAGATCATATCTATACTATATTAAAACAATATATTTTGTTTGAAAACCAGCTCTTTAATGGAATTCACTGCTCTTTTCACTTGAAATCATTGATCCAATAACCGTATGCACACTCAGCTTAGTGTGATAAATTAGCAACTTCATAGTACTTTTTACAAGCCATGGTAATGTTCCTACATCTACTAAAGCCATAACTCTTAATGCACAAAGAACTTTTGATTTCCTTGGGGTAAGTGATTTGGTAGATTACAGTGTATGTAAAACTTAGAAAAATCTGAGGAAGTTGCCTCAGATTCATAGAAGTTAAGTGACATGTGCAGGCTCACACAGTTACTTTGTGTCAGGCATGGAATTTGAATCCAGGACTTCAAGTAAACCATTTTATGCTTTATTGTCTTTTTTTAAGCCATAGGCACTGGCAGTTAATATAACATCTGAGTCAGTTATCACTGTATTACTTCTATAATACATTTTTTTCCTTTTAATCAAATATGTTACTAAAGTACCTACTACTAAAGTCAAATAGATTAATAATAAAATACAGATACCCAAACTCAAGTATTGAGTAGTCGGGTAGATACTGACATTCTTTTGACAATGATGATGACTGTTATATGGCACCACATTGATGGATATGATCCCTAATTTAGGGATAATTGTTAAAACATGGGTGCTAGTAATCTTTGAAGAATATATGATATCACACAAATCAACTCAAGGTATCCAAGAATCATTTGATTAGGGAAGAATGAAACAGCTTAAAATAAGAAAAGGAAATAGAGAAGGGGAATTTAAGAATGACTTAAAAATTCTTATTTTTAACATTTGCAAAATATTTTCCTCCCAGTGACCCCATGAAATAATTAGTACAATTATTAGACATTGGAAAGAAACCTGTGATTTCATTCCTAGACAACAAAACTCCTTCTACCAATTCTGCTCACTATCATTATCTGCAATGTAGAATCTTGAGAAGTTTCTTAGAGCACTGAACAATTAAGTCACTTGTCCAGGGTCCCACAGCTAGTGTGTTTCAGAAGTGGGACTTGAACTCACATCTGCTTCTCCATCTTAATAACCCCATTTTACAGATAAAGAGATTGCAGCTCTGAGAAGTTAGGTGACTTGCCCATGGTCATCCAGCCAATCAGTTCTACAAGCAAAATTTGAACCCATGTCTTTTCATTATAATTCCAGTGACATATCAGTTGCAAGATTCTTCCAATCAGCACTTATTTAGCACTAAATCTGGCTCATCATAGACAATAAAAGTTTATTGGTTGATTGACAACAATATGGAAGAGAAAGTGAATGAAAAGGGAAAGAAAGAGGAGACCACACTCTAGAGAAGGAACAAGGTTGAAGAGATGAAAAATAGAATAAAATGTTAAAATATTTAAAGAGGTGTTGCAATAGGCTAGTGGCAATTACTGTTTCCATAGAAACAGATTTTAGAACAGTGACAAGCAATTATATCAACTATTGGAAACACAATGTTTAAAGATAGTATCATATAATGTGATAGTGCATTGAATATATTGGTATCATTGTAAAGGTTAAAGCCCCTGTAACCTAATGATGTGACAATAGAATAAAATAATGCTCCATAGTGGAAAACAAATGTGTTGTATAATTCCACATAGCAAATTTATCCATACAGAAATATATACATATGATTGAGTGCTCTGTACCAGAGCAAAGGGCTTGTCTAACTAGTTCAATTTTTTTAATCTTATGTTCTTTTTCACTTTAATTCCTTTTAATCCTTCACATATTGCTCTCTTTTCCCCCTATTTCTTGCTCCTGTCTCTTCCACCTCTTTTCCCCATAGTATATGAATTCTTCCAGGTGAATTTAAGTTTCAATCAAATTTAAAATTTTAATTTAAAAATATTTAAATAATTCTTCATTTTCTAAGCACCTATTAGAAAGCAAAACAGAGTTGTGTACAACTTCAATCCCTATTATTGGGGAACAATGGAACTGGCGAATTGTTTTTGCTCCCAAATGTTTAGCTACAGTACGAATGAATCTTATTAGATATACACAGAAAGGGTGGCACTACAGTGGAGATTCCCAGGGATCAATGGGGCCCCTTGACTTCTTAGTGGGGGATGAACCTGCTCAGTGTGGTAACAAAGGAGGTCAAAACTTTTGTGCCCACCAGGATAGGTCGACCAAACCTGTATGTTCTGGATGAAATTCAGGAGAGCTAAACTACCAAATAAAACAACACCTAATAGAAATGATGTACTGTACTAGATTATCTCATCACCTTTCATTGATTCCTGCCCTATACCCACATGGGAAATCTCCTCCCAATTTGGTCACTCTATTACAACTGGCACACCAATTTTTCTTGACCTCCTTGTTGGAGTGGATATCAATACGCTGCTATTCAGAATCTGTTTTTCTTTTGATAGCTGGAAAATAATAACTTGCCTGAGGTCACTATTTGATAGAAAAGGTAAAGAATGGACTAATTCTTGTTTCCGTTATCTAGCAACAAGAACAAAACTACAGCATAGTAGATATCAATATGAGCCTTTGTATCTCTGAAGCATAGTCTGGCACCAATGTTAGCCAGAAGTATTTAAAGTAATTATCATTAGATTAGTTTCCATAAAGATGAGTAATTATTAGCACTTCAATTATTTAAGTGACAACTGTCAAAGGTCAGGGGATGAATAAACCTCATAGTTCTTAAAATATATTTTACTTTATCTAGGTCCTCCTTGCTAATTAGTGTTAGGAAGCTAATTAAACTTAGAGTTTGAACTTAGACCTTAATGTTGTAAAGCTTATCTCTTTTTTTTCTCCCTCTGAGAAAATTCTAAAATGGTTATTGAAGAGTTTAGTTAATACCAGGAAAGTGAAATGTTGATCACAAAGAGTAGTCATGATTTCATCAGAAACAGGTCAGGATATATCTCATATTATTCTTGTGAAATGAGTGGCAAAAAATGGCCTATACTATTATAGGATCATACAGAGCTAGAAGGAATCAGAGAGGTCATCCAATCTCCTACCATCTTTTTAAAAATATTATTTATGCATTTTTAGTTTTCAACATTCATTTCCACAAGATTTGGAGTTCCAAATATTCTGCCTATCTCTCCCCGCTGACAACTCCAAGACAGCATGCATTCTGATTACTCCTTCCCCCAATTTGTCCTCCCTTCCATCACACCCTTCCCTCTTCTTATCCCCATTTGCTCTATTTTCTTGTAGGGCAAGATAGATTTCTACATCCCATTGCCTGTATATCTTATTTCCCAGTTGCATGTAAAAAACAATTTTTAACATCCATTTTTAAAACTTTGAGTTCCAACTTCTCTCCCTTCCTCCCTCTCCAACTATCCCCACTGAGAAGGGAAGCAATTTGAAAGATGTTACTCATGTGCAGTTATACAAAAGACTTCCCTAAAATTCATGTTGTGAAAGATTAACTATATTTCCCTCCATCGTATCCTGCCCCTCATTTATTCTATTCTCTCTTATTCTTCCTGAACACTGTTTACTTCTAATTATCCCTTCTAGCTATTTGCCCTCCCTTCTATCATCCCCTCCCCACTTATCCCCTTTTCCCTTACTTTCCTGAAGTGTAAGATAAAGTTTCATAGCATATTAGGTGTGCATGTTATTCCCTCTTTAAGCCAAATGTGACGAGAGTATGGTTCACTTTTCCCCTCTCACCTCCCCCCTTTTTGCCCTTCCATTGAAAAAGCTTTTTTTTGCCCCTTTTATGTGAGAGATAATGTGCACCATTATCTTTCTCCCTTTCTCATCCTAACATAGTCATCTCTTACTCCTTAATTTTATTTTTTTAGATGTCATTCCTTCCTATTCAACTCACCCTGTACCTTCTGTCTATATCAATATAATTCCTCCAACTATACAAATACTGAGAAAAGTCTCAAAAGTTACAAGTACTATCTTTCCATGTAGGAATGTAAACAGTTATGCTTTAGTAAGTCCTTTATGATTTTTCTTTCCTGTTTACCTTTTCATGCTTCTCTTGATTCCTGTGTTTCAAAGTCAAATTTTCTATTCAGTTCTGGTCTTTTCATCAAGAATGCTTGAAAGTCCTCTATTTCACTAAATGAGCATTTTTTCTCTGAAGTATTATACTTAGTTTTGCTGGGTAGATGATTCTTGGTTTTAATCCTAGTTCATTTGACTTCTGGAATATCATATTCCAATCCTTTCAATCCCTTAATGTAGAAGTTGATAGATCTTGTGTTATCCTGATGGTATTTCCACAACACTTGAATTATTTCTTTCTAGCTGCTTGCAATATTGTCTCCTTGGCCTGGGAACTCTGAAATTTGGCTACAATATTCCTAAGGAGGTTTCCTCTGGGGATGTTTTTCAGGAGGCAATTGGTGGATTCTTTCAATGTTTATTTTACCCTTTGATTCTAGAATATCAGGGCAGTTTTCCTTGATAATTTCTTGAAAGATGATGTCTAGGCTCTTTTTCTAATCATGGCTTTCAGGCAGTCCCATAATTTTTAAATTGTCTCTCCTGGATCTATTTTCCAGGCCAGTTGTTTTTTCAATGAGATATTTCATATTGTCTTCACTTGTTTCATTCTTTTGGTTTTGTTTTATAATCTCTTGATTTTTCACAAAGTCCTTAGCTTCCATCTGCTCCATTCTAATCTTTAAAGAAATATTTTCTTCATTGAGATTTTGGACCGCCTTTTTCATCAAACCAATTCTGCTTTTTAGGGCATTCTTCTCTTCATTGTTTTTGTTTGTTTGTTTTGGGGTTTTTTGTATCTTTTTTGTCATGTGAGTTAGTTTATTTTTTACAGTTATTTTCTTCAGCATTTTTTGGGTCTCCTTTGGTGAGAAGTTGACTTGTTTTTTCACAATTATCTTGCATCACTCTCATTGCTATTCCCAATTTTTGCTCTATGTCTCTTACTTGATTTACAAAATCCTTTTTGAGCTCTTCCATGGCCTGTAACCTATTCATATTTTTCTTGGAGGCTTTAGATGAAGGAGCTTTGACTTTGTCATCTTCTGTTTCCATGTTTTTAAATTCCTTCTCACCAAAATAAGATACCATAGTCTGATTGTTTTGGTTTTTGTCTGGTTTTTGCTCATTTCCCCAGCCATTTATTTGACTTTTGAACTCGTTATCAAGGTAGATGTCTACTTCCAGTGGGGGTGGGGGGGTATACTATTAGTTGTTTGATCCCTGTACAATCTGTGGACCAAGAGTTCCAGAAATAGTCACTGCTGCTGCCTCTGCTGCTGCAGTTTCCCCTGCCCCCTTCCCACTCCTCCTCCCTGGGGCTGGGGCCAGACCACTCCACTCTCCCACACTGGTCCCACAGGCTTTTTCCACTGACCTGCCAATTTGTCCTCAGAGTTTTGGGATCAAGAAGTCTGGAAGCTATCACAGGTGCCCAAGATTCAGTCACTCCAAGGCCTGTTCTGGTCCCATTTGTGCCACAGCAGCCCATGCTGGACTACACCCTTCCTCCACTGTGGTGCAAGAAACACTTCACTGTGAACTTCTAGACTGTCTTGTGCTGGAGATTTGCTTCAGTCCATCATTCTGTTCTGCAGCTCCAGAATTGGTTTAGAGTCATTTTATATGGATATCTGACTGGGCTTTGGGACAGCACTCTAGAAAGTCTGTGCTGCTACTCCACCATGTTGGCTCCATTCCTCCCAGTACCATCTTTTTAAGGATGAGAAAACTGAGTCCTTGAATGACTGACTTGTCCAAGATCACACATATTTTATTGTCAGAGGTGTGATTTAATCTCTGTTCTCAGTCTCAAAGGGATTGCTCTTTACACTGGATTATGAATTGGTCAAATCACTGAGCATAAATAATAATCCTTAATAGTTCCTTATAAATATGACAGCAATGTTCCATGTTCAGCACTCCGAGATTCTTTGTTTGGTCCTGTGATGATTAATTTTTTTTTCTTAGTGACTTCAATAATTACAAAGTGACATGATAACATGGATAGTTTAAAAATTAATAATATAATCAATAAATATCTTGAGGAACTCCAACAGGTTGAATCTATTAAAATTAAAATCAAGAAGGATAAATATAAATTCTTGCATTTATTTTTTTTAAAAAACTTTCCAAATGTAAAATAAGGAAACATTTCTAAATAGTAGGTCATCTTCAAAAATGTAAGGATTTTAATTTCAATTTGGTTTGATATATCACAGCCAAAGTACCTACAATAACCAAATGCAAACTTTGGATTACATTTAGAGTGGTGATTTCTATAATCAAGAAATAAATATTCAGGAGCCAGGATTGCTGAGTAAAAAGATGCATATACTCTAGCACTTTCCCCACAGCCCAAAAAATACCTGTAAAAAAGATTCTCAACAAAGTTTAGAGTAGCAGAACTCATAGAAAAACAAAATAAAAGAGGTTTCCAGCCAAAGTTAACCTGGAAGGCCAACAAGAAAGGTTTATCTCAGGGAATATGGAGTGGAGCAGTGCCCAGCCCTGTCCACACAGCACAGGGAGGAACAGGCCTCAAGGGCAGAATCCCCAGCAAGGAGGGTCCCAGATACCTCAACCCACAAGCAACAAAAAAAATATCCAAAAGTCAGTGTGAGAGGGCTTCCCCAGGTGGAAAACAGGGTAAGGAGTTTCTCCAGCAATAGCACCAGGCAATGGCAGACACAGTGGCAGTAGACTGCAGGCAGAGACAGGGCCAGGGCCATGATCCAGGCAGCTCAGCTTAAAGCATCTGATAGTAGGGAGCAGCTGATTGAAACTTCAGCCATTAGTGATGGCCCTGTTCCCACCCAAAGCCCTGGGGAACTGAGCAGCTGAGTCGAATCTTTTGACAAAGGATTCATAAGTCAAGTAACTGGCTGGGAAAATGCCCAAAAAAGAGAAAAGAATAAGACAACAGAAAGTTACTTTCTTGGTGAACAGGTGTCTCCTCCCACCCTTTAAGATAAGGAAGAACAAGGCTCACTATCACAGGAAGTTAAGACCCCCGTCTCCAGAGCCTCCAAAGTGAACTTAAATTGGTCTCAGGCAATGGAAGAGCTTGAAAAGCGAGTTAGCAGCTTGCTAAAGAAGACCCAAAAAAATGCTGAGGAAAATAACACCTTTAAAAAGAGGCTAATTTAATTGGAAAAAGAGGTCCAAAAAGCCACGAGGAGAGGGAGGTATTAAAAAATCAGAATTAGCCAAATGGAGGAGAAGTTTCAAAAGCTCACTGAACATAATCATTCTCTGAAAGAGAGAATTGAGTTCAGGGAAATGAATGACTATGAGAAACCAAGCAGTTAAAAAACAAAACAAAAAGTTTGAAAAAATAGAAGATAATGTGAAACATCTCATTGGAAAAACAACTGACCTGGAAAACATATCTAGGAGAGACATTTTAAAACTTATGGGACTACCTGAAAGCCATGGTCAAAAAAAGAGCCTAGACATTATCTTCCATGCAATTATCAAGGAAAACTGTCCTAATATTCTAGAAGCAGGAGGCAAAATAAATATTAAAAGAATCCACTGGTCACCTGAAAGAGACCCAAAAAGAGAAACTTCTAGGAATATTGTGGCCAAATTTCAGAGTTCCCAGCTCAAGGAGGAAATACTGTAAGCAGCTAGAAAAAAAAATTTGAGTATTGTGGAAATCCAAACAGGATAACACAGGATCTGAAGCTTCAATATTAAGGGACTGAAGGGCTTGGAATAGGATATTCCAGAAGTAAAAGGAACTGGGATCAAAACCAAGAATTACCTACTCAGCAAAACTGAGTATAATACTTCAAAGGAATAAATGGTCATTCAATGATATAGAGGACTTGCAAGCATTCATGATGAAAAGACCAGAACTGAAGAGAAAATTTGAATTTCAAACACATGAATCAGAAGAAGCATGAAAAGGTAAACATAAAAGAGAAATCATAAAAGACTTTCTAAAGTTGAACTGTTTATATTCCTAAATGGAAAGAAAGTATGTATAACTCTTGAGACTTTTCTCAGTATTTGGGTAGGTGGAGGCATTGTATGCACACACAGACACACACACATACACACACACACACACACGCAGAGACAAAGAGTACAGGCTGTGTTGAATCAGAAGAGATAATATCCACAAAAAATAAAATAAAAATTAAGGGGTGGGGGTGGAAAATACTGGGAGGAGAAAGGAAGAAAGGGAATGGGTCAGGCTCTAACTCATAAAAGAGATAAAGAAAAATCTCATTCAATGGAGGAGAAAAGGGAGAAGGGAAGAGGGGAAAAGTGAAGCTACTCTATCCACATATTGCTTAAGGAGGGAATAACATGCTCACTAAATTTGGTATGAAAATCTATCATACTACAGTAAAGTAGGGGAGGAGGTAACAAGTGGGGTGAGGAGTATGATAGAAGGGAGGGCAAATGGGAGAAGGGAGTAACCAAAAATAAACACTTGGGAGGGGACAAGATCAAATGAGGAAATAAAAAAATAAGGGGGGATTGGGTAGGATAGAGGACAATATAGTTAGTATTATACAACATGATTATTATGGAAGTCTTTTGCCAAATGACACATATTTAGTCTGTATTAAATTGTTTACCTTTTCAGTGAGGATGGGTAAGAAGGAAAGGAGGGAGAGAAGTTGGAATTCAAAGTGTTAGAAATGAATGTTGAGAATTATTATTGCATATAAATAGGAAATAAGAAACACAAGTAATGGGCTATAGAAATGTATCTTGCCCTACATAAAAAGAGGGAAGATGGGGATAAGGGAAGGGTAGGGTGTGATAGAAGGGAGGGCTCATTGAGGGAAGGGGGTAATCAGAATGCAAGGTATTGGGGGGGGAGGGGAGAGATGGGAAGTAAAATTGGACATG
>JAQQSK010016733.1:0-10340 GCA_028658325.1 Potorous gilbertii | reverse complement strand
AAAATAACCTTCTATGGTCTTAGTTTTTTTCCCTTTTCTGGGCATTTTCCCAGCCAGCTGCTTGACTTCTGAGAGTCCTCTCCACCCCAGGCCTAAGTCTGCCCAGCTAGTGCTTGGGGTCTGAGATTCAAATGCTGCTCCCCAGCCTCAGGGCTTTTGGTGGCAGGCCTGGCTGCTATTCAGAGTAAGATTAAATCAGGTTCTCAGGTGGGGGCAGGGCCTCCTCCCAGGCTCAGTTCCCTCAGGGGGTTTATGCAGAGACCTTTTGTAATGGAGCTGCTGCTGAGCTCCTGCCTGCTCTGGGAGCCTCTGACCTCCCGCTGCCTCTGCTGCTGCTGCTGCTGCTGCCAGTGCGGCTGCCTCCCAAGGGGGTCTGAGTCCCGGAGACACCCCACTCCCCTCTCAGCCCGTCTCTCTCACTGACCTGGGAGTCTGTTGGTGGAGGGACCTTCACAGCCCTGAAGCCTTCTCAGATCTGCTCGCTCCTCTCAGTGCCGCATGGCCAGGGCAGGGCAGGGGTCCGCTCCTGTCCGGGGCACGATGGACCTTTGGGGTTGGTTTTTCCGGGCTCTCTGGAATGAAAATCTCCTTCACTGTGTTGCTGTGTGGCTTCCACTGTTCCAGAATTTGTTGGGAGTTCTTTTTAGAGGAAATCCATGGGCTGTGGGTTCGGAGCTAGCATATGTGAGTCTTTCTACGTGTAAGAATTTGGGGAGGTGAGTGTGATTAGCTGGGATGTATTAAATGGTTTATAAGATTTATCCATTGCATTAATTTCACTAATTGATTTTTTTTATAAAGCCTGTCCTTTTTTTCTATTTATATAATAGTAGCCACTACTCACTACGGTAGTAATGTTGCTACATGAGGAATTCATTAATTTGGTAAATTACACAAAATGTCTTTCAGAAAGGCATTACTCAATAGCTTTATAATTTACTCATGTTGAAAAAAAATTATTTACCAGCACCTGTTTCCTGATTTTATAACCATTTCATTTTTGTTTGAGATTTCTGATGGTGATAATGGTGGTTGACTCCTTTGAGAATTGTCACCAAATTATAGAGCGGAGTCTATTATTTAAAATGCACCGTGTGCCAATAACGTGATTTCGTTTGCTTCATTATGAAATCCCAATAAGTTTCTCATTTCTGCATAATGTGATTAGTGAGTCTGACTCTCTTTGATTTATACAGATTTTCATTTTAAAAGTGACATTGTTGGAAAAAAATCATATTATTATAGCAAACAAATAGTATTAACGACTAATTACTAGTGAGCTTTCTTCCAGAAGATGTCATATAGATTTTACATTATATTATAGCATTTTAGAACTGAAGGGTACCTTAGAGGTGAGGTAGAGAATATTGAGGGTGAATAATGTTAATCGGACTTGGCAATTAAGAAATCATGGGTAACTTTGGAGAATCTTCTGTAGACACTGTTTAAGAGGCCCATGACACACATACGAAGCTTAAGAACTGATGTAAGAAAAGGGTAAAAATGTAACGTGCTTTGTAAATGAAAGTAATAATAGATTTTACAAGGTTGAATGCGTCAGTTGTGGGTATGTTGGAAGCATCAATCATGACAAAAGATTTCCACTGGGAATACTGAAGCATTCTACCTACCTCTAGTGATCTTTATCTTCTTGAATTCTTGCATGACTAGTTGTAACCATTTGTTTGGCACATATGGAATATCCCCCTTTATGACAGACAATCATGTACTATATTCTCAATGTCTAACGTCGTTCCTTTCACACATTAAATCATAACAGTTATTTGAGAAATATTTTATTTGGGAGTTTCTTTCAGGAAGTGATTGTTAGATTCTTTCAGTTGCTATTTTGTCCTCTAGTTCAAGTTTTGTGGGCAGTTTATCTTTATAGCTTCTTGAAGTATGATTTCTAGGCTTGTTTTTGATCATGGCTTTCAGGTAGTCCAGTTTTTCAATATCTCTTCTCAATTTGTTTTCCAAGAAAGTTGTTTTTCAAGCCTATGAGATATTTCACATTTTCTTCTATTTTTCATTTTTGACTTTGTTTTATTGTTTTTTTGATATCTTATGAAATCATTAGTTTCTATTTGACCAATTCTAATTTTGAAAATTATTTTTCCTATTTTCTTTTCATTTATTTTGTTAGGTATTTTCCATTAGCTTTTCCAAAAATATTATTTAAGCATTCATTTTTAAAAATTTTGAGTTCCAATTTCTCTCTTTTCAGCCCTGTCCCCACCCATTTAAAAGGCAAGCAATATATATACATTATACATGTGAAGTCATGCAAAACATATTTCTGTTTTAGCTAAGTTGCAAAAACAAAGCAAAAAAGATAAGAAAAATAAAACGTAAAACAAATGTTTCATTTTACACTCAGAGTCCATTATTTGTCTCTCTGGAGGTATACACACGTGTGTGTATGTATGTGTGTGTAGGTATACATATATATGTGTATTTATCATGAATCCTTTGGAATTGTCTTTAAATCATTGTATTGATCAGAGTAACTCAATATTTCATGGTTGGTCATCATTACAATATTACTATTAATGTGTACAATGTTCTAGTTCTGGGCATTTCACTTGCATCAATTTATTTGTCTTCCCAAGTTTTTCTGAAAACCATCTCCCTCTTCTTTAGTATTCCACTATAATCATATACCACAGCTTGTTTAACCATTCCCCAAATGATGGGCATCACTTCAGTTTCTAGTTCTTTGCTAATACACAAAGGAACTGCTTTAAATACGTTTGTACGTATAGAGCTTTTACCTTTTTATTTGTTCTCTTTGGGATACCTACCTAGTAGTGATGTTGTTGAGTCAAAGGGCAGAAACAGTTTTATAGCCCTTTGGGCATAGTTTCAAATTTTTCTTCAAAATTTTTGGACCAGTTTACAACTCTACCCAAAATGCCTCAGTATACCAATTTTCTACATCCTCCCCAGCATTTATCATAATCCTTATCTTAGCCAATCTTATAGATGTGAGGTTTGTCTCAGAATTATCTTAAATTTATATTTCTCTAATTTGTGATTTAGGGCATTTTTTTCATATGACTATTGATAGCTCTGATTTCTTTTTCTGAAAACTGCTTGTTAATATACTTTGATCATTTATCAATTGGGGAATGGCTTTTATTTTTATTAATGTGGCTCAGTTCCCTATATATTTGAGAAATGAGGCCTTCTATCAGAGAAACTTGCTGTAAACCCCTGCATCCCCCTTCCTGTTTTTCTTTCCTTCTAATTTTGGCTGCATTGGTTTTGTTTGTGCAAAACATTTTTAATTCAATGCATAGGTTCTCAAAGTGGGTGGTACTGCCCCACTGGGAGGCATTGGAATAATCCAGGTGGGTAGCAGATGCAAGTGCAACTGGGGGTGTTGAAAAAAAAGGGCTAACCTAATCTAACTCCAGGGGAGTGATGAGTAATTGTTTTTAAAAAAGGGGGTGGTAGGCCAAATAAGTTTAGGAACTTCTGAATGTAATCAAAATTATTCATTTTATCTCCTGTGATCCTATCTGTCTCTTGTTTGGTCATAAACTTTTCCCTTATCTATAGATCTTAAAGGTACATTACTCTATGCTCTCTTAATTTTCTTGGGCAGCTAGGTGGTGCACCGAATAGAATGCCAGGCCTGGAGTTGGAAGACTCATCTTCCAGGGTTCAAATCTGACCTCAGATACCTTCCAGCTTTGTGACCCTGAGCAAGTCACTTAACCTGGTTTGTCTCAGTTTCCTCATCTGTAAAATGAGCTGGAGAAGGAAATGGCAAACCAAAATGCTATCTTTGCCAAGAAGACCCCAAATGGAGTCATGAAGAGTCAGACACAACTGAAAATGATTGGATAGCAACAGACATTGACTTATGATTTCACCGTTTATGTCTATCTTGGTACATGATGTGAGATCTTGGTCTGTGCCTAATTTCTTCCATCTTACTTTCCAGTTTTGCCAGCAGTTTTTGTCAAATAGTGAATTCTTGTCCCCAAACCTTAGATCTTTGGTTTTATCAAACTCTAGATTACTATGGTCATTTGCTACTCTATATTGTGTACTCATTTATTCTATTGCTCCAGTATTCTCTTTCTTAGCCAGTACCACATTTTTTTTCATGATTACTGATTTGTATTATAGTTTGAAATCTGGCACTGGTAGCCACCATCCTTCGCATTTTTAAAATTGGTTCCCTTGATATTCTTGACCAATTTTTTTCCAGATGAATTTTTAAAATTATTTTTTCTAGTTCTAGAAAATAATTGTTTGGTAGTTTGATATAATACTAAATAAGTAAATTGATTTAGTTAGGATTGTCATTTTTTATCATGCTTAGAGCATATAATAAGGCTTACTCATGAACGATGAGAGTTTCTCCATTTGTTTAAATCTGACTTTGTAAAGTGTTTTGTAATTGTGTCCATATAGGCCCTGGGTTTGTCTTGGCAGTTAGACTCTCTAGTGTTTATACTGCATGTAGTTATTTTAAATGGAATTTCTCTTTCTCTCTCTTCCTACTGAATTTTGTTGGTAATACAAAGAAATACTGATGGTTTATGTGGGTTTGTTTTATATCCCGAGATTTTGCTAACGTTGTTCATTGTTTCACCTAGTTTTTCAGTTGGTTCTCTAGGAGTCTCTAAATATACTATTACATACTTACAAAGAGAGATACTTTTGTTTCCTTGTTGATTATTCTTGCTACATCAGTTTCTTTTTCTTGTCTTATTGCTCAGGGGTGGCTCTTTGATTGAATCCACACTTCACAAAACAAATCCCCTTGATAAGTGAATTTGTGCTTAAAACTTGGACTCAGTCCAGAGGCCATATGTGGCCTGGAGGCCACAGGTTCCTCACCCCACTAGCATTTTTAGTACAATATTGAATAGTAACAGTGTAACAGATGTCTTTGCTTCATTTCCGATCTTATTTGGGAGTGCTTCTAGTTCATCCCCATTACAGACTATGTTTACTTTTGGTTTTAGATGGTTACTACTTATCATTTTAAGAAAAGTTTCACTGATTTTGTGCTTTCTGGTGTTTTTAATAGGAATGGATGCTGTATTTTGTTGAAATTTTTTTCCTGCATTTATTGATGTAATCATATGATTTTTTGGTTGCTATTGATGTGGTAAAATATGCTTATAGTTTTACTAATATTGAACCAGCCTTGCGTCCCTGGTATAAATTTCACTTGGTGATATCATCTTTGTGATATATTACTATCGTCTCTTTTTTTATTACATTTTTTACATCAGTATTTATTGGGGAAGTTGGTCTAGAGTTTCCTTCATATTGGTGTTGTCATAGAAGGAATTCGATAGGATTACTGATTTCCCTAATCTTTCAAATAGTGCATATGGTATTGGGAATGATTGTTCTTTTAATATTTAGTAGAATTCACTTGTAAAACCTTCCGGTCCTCATGATACTTTCTTAGGGAGCTCATTTATGGCTTTTCTAATTTCTTTTTCTAAGATAGGATTATTTCCTCTTTTAATCTGGATAATTTATATTTTTGCAAATGTGATTGTTAGCTTTTTGAGGTATAATCAAATAAAATTGTTCTAATTTCATCTTCATTGGTGACTCATTCATCTTTTTCAGTTTTTGATGCTGGCAATTTGGTTTTCTTCTTTTTAAAAAACAAATCAAATTAACCAATGGTTTATTTTATTGCTTTTCCCCACCCCCCACTAAACCGGCTAGCTTTTAGTTTTATTTATTACTTCAGTGTTGTTGTTGTTTTACTTTCAGTTTTGTTAATCGCTCCTTTGGTTTTCAGAATTTCTGTTTTAGCGTTTAATTGGGGATTTTTAATTTGTTCTTTTTCTAGTTTTTGTTATTGCATGTCCAATTCGTTGATCTGATTTTTTTCTCTTTTGTTATGTGCCATTATGTAAGCGTTGGTTATTCTTATATTTATTATATATTTTTTGTAAGAATTGAGAGATATATTTTACACTCATTCTTTAAAATTAGATTATTTAGTTTCTAATTAATTTTAGGTTTCTGCTTCCGAGGCTCTTTATTAACTTTTTTTTTTTTTGTGTTGTGGGACCAAAAAAGTGCATTTACTACTTCTACTTTTCTGCATTTGTGAGGTTTTTATGACTTAATACAGCCCCAGTTCTTGTGAAGGTACCCCTTATAGCTCAGAAAAAGGTATATCCTTTGTATTTCCATTCAGTTTTCTCCAGAGGGCATCATATTTAAATTTTCTAAGTCTATTCATCTCTAATTCCAGTTTTTAAGGAGTTATTTTCTTTAGTGAGGTTTTGTACTTTTTACCATCTGATTTTTTAAGGAGCTATTTTCTTCAGGAGTTACTTTTCTTTAGTATTTTTTGTGCCTTTTTTTTTTTTTACCAAGCTCCAGTTAATTCTCTTTTCATGATTTTCATTGCTCATTTCTTTTTCTGATTTTTTTTACTCTGCTGCTATTACTTTATTTTTAAATTTTTTCTCTTTAAAAAAATAACTTTCACTCTTCTAGGAATTCTTTTTGTCCTTGCATCCATTCTATATTTTTCTTTGAGGCTTTGCTTGTAGATGTTTTCAAGTCATACTCTTCTTCTGAATGTGTATTTTGAGCTTACCTGTCATCATAGTAGTTATTTATGTTCAAGTTCTTTTTTGTTGTTTGTTCATTTTCCAGCATTTTTCTTTGATTTTGGATTCTATGGTAGAGTAGGATTCTGCTCACCTCTGAGGGTGGGGTAGGAGCTTCTGTCTTTTATAAACTTCTGCTACTTTTAGGTCACTGGGTGTCTCTAAGTTTTTGGTGCTTCCAAAGTGGTATGATCTGGGGAGAGGTCTGATCATTGCCCTTGTGGTCTACATATTTTATCTTTACACAGAGCCCCTCCTCCTTCATGGCTACAACCCGAACTAGGTAATGGGCACAAAATTGCCATGAAACTATGTCCTGGAACTGGGTATTGGTGACAGTGCTGTCAAATGGCCCCCAATCCTGTACCCAGTGCTAGTATAGGGGGTTTCCTGGGATCTCCTTCTGACTAAGTATTCAGCTCCCTTACCATCTCTGGACACTTGGTTTCTCCTGCTGCTGTCACCCTCCTGTCAACAACTAGTGCTGCTTCTGCTGTGCTATGCTTCCAGCCAGACTTCACTTCAGTGTCTGTAGACCTCTCTTTATTTCTTTCTCAGCTACCCTGGGCTGGAAAGATGATTCACTCTGAGTTTTTGTTAGTTTTCCCACTCAGAATTTAGATTGACATATTTTATAAAAGTTATGCTAGAGGGCTATGTTGGAAGAAATCTGCAAAAATACTGACCTCTTTACTGTCTTGACTCTTCCCCCACCAATATATATTTTAAAATATCTTTTCTTCAGTAATAATAAAGACTGTCTTGACTACACATGTATAACCTACATCAAATTGCTTGCCTTCTCAACAAGGGAGGAGTGAGAAGAGAGGAAGGGAGAGAATTTGGACTCAGAGTTTTAGAAATGAATGTTAAAAATTGCTTTTTACATGTTACTCAGAAAAAATAAAATACTAAATATGAGGGAAAAAGTTTGTCTTGAAGCTTTACTGACCTACATTTAGCGCAGTTTGAGCCTTCTGCCATTCAGGATTCTCTATTCTATATCGGATTTATCTGGGCCACCAGGTAAACCATGACTAAATATGGTCTTGACAAGTTGTAGGAAAATCATAAAACTGCTGTTAATATTGTTCCTTGGAATCTCTGTATTCTTTCATGTATTGTAGTGTGTTCTCAGTTTCCTAGGTCCCTGCAGACTTTTTTAAAAAACAAACTATTCCCTTAATTTTTTACCATGACATGTGGCACATAGTAACTATGTTGTACCGGTACTTGGTACCAGATGCTGTCAAAAATGTACATTTAAAAAGTTTTGGCTGATGTTTTTGGGAAAATGGTTAGTCTTGAGTGTATGTGTACAATTATTTTTTGTCATAATTATATGCCTGCTTATACAAAGTATCAAGATGGTTATGATTTCATTCCTTCAGTAGTAAGTCCACTTATTGGACAAGAATTTCACTTTTAGTCTCCTGGATAAAGTTTACAGTAAGTCTGAAAATTGTGATATTCTGCCATCACTACAAAAGCTGACCTGGGCTTCCCAGGACTGAGGGCCATTTTGTGTTTTTCTTTCTTTTTTGGATTTCCATGGCCAGTGAATTCATCACCAAGTGTCCAGCCTATGGGTTGTGCCTCTCTTCGTATGTATTTAGGCTAGTTTTCAGAAAAGAGGCTCAATTTGTTGCCAGAATTGTACCCATCGGTGTGTGTTTTCATGTATAGAAGTGGTGTGAAGAGCAGTAGCCCTGGACCTGTTTCCTCAGCTATAAAATGTCAGGGTTGGATTGTCTATTTCTGCATTCCCTTCCACTTCTACATCTCTGATTCTAAGAACTATATGAATCCTATTCTAACATAGATGATCTGCAATTGCTGTGGCAACCGGCAAATGGTTAAGTAAGCAGTGTTGTGTGTATGTTACATTGGCTGCTTAGTGAAACAGGAGGCTAGTGCCTGCATCGTCAGACCGAGGGCAAACAAATGAAGAAATCCTGGAACTGGCCCTTCAGAACTTGGGCTGTTGTTAGGGAAACCATTTGCGTCATATTCACTAGCAATTAGCTTAACTGCTTTTTATTTTTGATGATGACAGTGCAAAGCTGAAGTTGACTGTAATAAAGGGAAAAAATGGCTTTAGCTCAGAACTGTCAGTTGTGCATGTAAAAGGCAATGTTGAATTTGAGAAAAAAACCCCAAATTTTAAAGTACAGTATTCTCTTTTAAAGTGGAAAATTGATCAACTGAGTTCAAATCATTTTGAAAAAATATATTGATATCTTTTGTTTTTAATATTACCATTATTTCTAGCTATAGTAAGCTTCCTGTGACAAAGAATAAAAAATGGAAGGAAAAAAGTTTAGCCCAGCTAATTAACCCATCTGGATCTGACAGTATTTGTCATGTTACACACCCGTTGTGTCCCTGTGTCTGCAAAGAAACGAGGAAGGTGCAGCTTCTCCCTTCTTCTTCTTCTTTTTTTTTTTTGGGGGGGGGGAGTTACAGATTCACTGTACTCTTTGTTTTGTTGTTTTCTCCTCATTTACATTATTGCAGTCATTGCTTCTTATTTTCCTGGATCTGCTCAGATTGCTCAGCATCAGTCTCGGTGTTTCTGTGTTTCACTGCGTTCTTCGCATTGAGACTTTCTTATTCTTTCTTATTCCATTCTAATATCCCAAGTGTTCCATTGCATTCACATACCATAAAACTTGAGGTGATATTATTGTGGACGCTTGTTCATCTTTTGTTTTGAAGAGGACCAGTGATATCTCATAACAGTGATGTCTTGACCTGCTTGTTAATTGAGTTCAAGTGAGACAGAACTGTGCAGAGTCGTCAGCCTCACCCATCTCTTCCAGAGTCATCGAAGTCTAGCGGCAGGACAAAAGTCAGGATGATTGTAAATGGCTGGGGATTCAGTGGATGACCTTGACATCTTGGATATCTGAGCATGCTCTAAGTGCTCCTTAGAATCTACTTCAGTGGCCAAAGCCATTATGACAAATTATTCTCACCTGCCCTTTCCAATGGGGGAAAGTCTTCATGTGCTTCATAGATACCACCTAACTCATTGACAGGTTTGCAGCCCGTCAGTTGCCCTCACCCAGGTTTATCCCATCTCCTGAGAATATTTTATTGGGGTGTGGCTGCTGCACATACTAGAGCTTCTTGGAATCATAATTGAGAGTTGGATGACAGGTGGACACCAAATGTGGATGAGCAGCCCTGAAAAGGGCTCAGCAAGTCCTCCTACTAGAGGTGCTGATCCTCCCTGAATGCCCTGCATACCCCTGTGGACACGTACATTTACCCCTAATAGGGAATTGAGGCTGTCATATCTACTGTGTTCCAGTTTTTTCTACTACAAAAACTTATACTTTGGTGTATATAGGACTACATTTTCAGCCTTTGACTCTGGGAGTTATGTATGTCTAGCAATGGAAACTTTGAGATTGTGTATGTTTCAGCATACTACAGGCAGGTGCAAAGCTTAGGAAGTTCATTTACTTTAAAAAAGAATAGTTCAACTAAAACATGCACAACCTCTGTACTATTCAAATAATTCCAAATTTCTTTCTAAAATGAATATACCATTTTATAGCTCCATCACCAGTGTATTACTATGCCTATCATTCCACAACCCCTCCAACATTGACTTGCAATTTTTAAATCATCTTTCCTAATTTGCAAGACAAGAGGTGAAACCTTAGGGTTGTTTTGATTTGCATTGCTCTTATTATCAGTAACTTGGAGCATTCTTTTTTT
>JAQQSK010016732.1:0-10341 GCA_028658325.1 Potorous gilbertii | reverse complement strand
ACAGTCATTTCTAAAAGCAAATTATATTGGAAATTTCTGTGGTAGGATTTCAGTGGGAGTGTTTTGTTAGTTATAAACCAAAAGCCTTCAATAGTAAAACATTTCTAAAAAAGTTTTCCTAAAAATCACTTATGAACTTTGCCTATATGTGTGTAAATAGATAAATAGACAGACAGATAGATAGATAAACTTCTTTCAGTTCAATTCAGCAAATGCTTTTTAAGCACACACAGCTTTCAAGGAGCAGTTGGACCATGAGAGGTCTAAGAATACAAAGCCAAAGACCAAGAAGTCCCTGACTTCGATACAAAAAAAAAGGGAGAAAGGAAAAGGAATTCTCTAACATGCCCAAAATGCAAAATAAAAACAGATTTTTAACTCTGAATTATTACTTTAAGATAATCCCCTCTAAGGTCATAAACATTGGACAAAGATGTTAAACTTATTTGATAATATTTCTCTTAAGAATGAATGAACACAAACATTTATTAAATACTTAGAAGATGCAAACACTGAACTAAGTTTTGGGAATACAAAAAAGAAAAGCAAGACATTTCTGGCTCTCAAAGAGCTCACCTTTCAATGGGAAGTCAAATTTAGGAAAAACTGGATGACAATACTTATGTGGTTTTAGCTGCAAGTCAGAGGGACAAGTCCCATGGTCCTTAGAATTCAGCTGCAAAGCAGGAGGTAATGAATATTTTTTAAACTTATTTCCATTGATTATCTTATGTGTTTCTGACGTTGAAACATCTGGACTTTGGTGATAAGAACTTTATTTTCTGAGTCTTCAGTTGCTGTGGGTGATGAAGAGGGAGAGGTTATAGGATCCACAAAAGCAGTTGTCACCTCCCATTTTAACAGCGGTTGCTTCCAAGGATGGTAACTACGAGACTGGAACTGAAAGAAGGACCAGTGCTGGGAGACTTGGAGAGAAGAGAGGCTCTACTTGACGGTGGCATGGAAAGAAGTTGGTATTGATGGAGACAAGAAAAGTTGACCCTTTCTCCATCGGGATTATTCCTCTCAATGATAGTTATGAGTTTAGGTATATGCAAATTTGATATCTCATGGATGGAGTGAAATTAACCTGATATATCTAGAAAGATATATCAAGAAAACACATGCTTTGGCACACCCAACTCATCTGGAAAGAATTTAAGTACATCTTAGCAAAACTCTGAATGTCTGTCATCCAAAAAAAAAAATACTAACAGTTCAAAGGGACATATTTATCACCAAAGGACACCAGATGATGATTTATTTAGGGCACAACAATTTATAAAGACCATCTGATAAAGAGCAAAAGAGTTGTGATTTGCATAATTAAACAGAATTATCCTCCCCAATTAAAAATAAAATATCTTTTGAAAAATTAAGGTAAGTTTAAAATTTTGGCTAATAGGAATGTCATATATAATGGTTTAGAGTTATAAAACACTATACCTAAATTATTTCATTTGACTTAGGAGCAATTAAAAAATACTAAGTTTAGAATCAGAAAATTTATGTACAATTCTCTGTTCAATTATTTACTAGTTGTATGTCCTCTGGCAAATTATTACACAGTCAGTACAAGTGAAACACTATTTATGTTGTGATAAATTTTAAGCAGATGGTACACAGATACCCAACATTCAAAATAAAATACTTTTATCTCTAATTTGGTCATGATTTCATATTGAGGGCATGAAAATATTGCTGGGAATACAATAGTGACAACCATGAATTATGAATAATAAAAAACATCTTCTTATGATTTACTATATGTCTATTCAGAAGTTAATTGTCAATAGTAAATATGTTTCAATAGTTCCCAAATATTTTAACTTGGAAAAAATAAATACAGAATATATGTCAATATCATTAATTTTATGTTTGGAAATATGTTGTTTTGATTTCTATACCTAGTAAAGATAAACCCAAAAAAGAAAATTATAAACCAATATAATTAATAAATTATTATTATTACAAAAAGATTAAGCAAAATAACATTTGTTACATTTTGTAAGTTACAAATACTTGCTTTATAACCAAGCAGGTTTTGTATTTAAAACAAAGATATTTTCATATCAGAAAAGCCATGATTATCATGAATACTATATGTGTTTATTATTTTCAATACTGAACAAAGTTCAATAAAATATTAATGCATTTTTTAATCCCATTAATAAATATATGAATAATATCATTCCCTTTAATTATAATTATAGTCTAAAAGGAGAAATATTTCTGCTAAATGCAAATTGAAAGTAGAGCTATCCTCCTTCATGATATCTAGTTTACCTAATGTTGGAAATGATAGAAATAGCTAGTCAAAATAAAATTCACATAAATAGGTGGCAATAATTTCAAGAACAATTAAAAATTATAAAGTAATTGTCATATGAGATTTCAAAATCTATTAACAAAGCAATTATTTTTAACAATATAGCAAAATTAATGAATAAATGTCTTTTTTAATCACTGATCCTCTTCATCATATCAAAAGAACAAAAACAATAGCCTGAATAAAAAAATAAAATTAGGAAAATTATAAGTGACTTTGATATGCTTCATTCAGACCTTGAACAGTCTAATAGAAAGATAGGCAATTGGAAACACCAGATTTGATACATTAAAGAATATGCTTTTTTTGTTAATACATGGCACCCTTACAAAAATGTATTTATCTTACTAAGTCAGAAAGAATTCATTGCTATATCAAAAAGAGAAATGTTAAACACATTTTTCCTGTAGCTGTTTGGGTATGTTTGTGTGTATGGTATGAGACATAGAAATAAAAGATTCAGACATAAGTGAAGGCTAAACCATTGTACCCAAAGAAATGAGTCAAAGAATGTATCATATAAGCATTGCTCTAATGTTCCAGTGAATCTGTGATTTTATTTATGTGAGTATTCCACCTAGTGATGCAGCTCTCAGCTTATTTATTTCCAGTTTGTCTTATGATGTTCATATTCATGTCCTCCCATCAATCCACCCTAAGGGGTCCACCCAATATACTGAATGCTTTCTTCATGTTCCTAACCAATCACAAACATTTATTTATTTTCTAAAATAAAAAATAGACAGTAATAGCTTCTACCACGTGAAATTGTTGTGGAGACTATGATTTAATATATATAAAGTACTTTAAAGCTTAATACATTATTTTCTTTTAGGTTCATAAGGAATGGGATTATGGATCAAGAGTTGTAGCATTTCTAGTCCAATCCACTCATTTTAAAGATGAAGGATACAAGGTCCAGGAAAGACGTGATGTTTCCAAGATTACTCAATTAATAAGGATTAGAGGCAGTATTTGAACCAATGTCCAATGATTCCAGAACCAGTGCTCTTTCTGCTCACTTTATCATCATAGAACTTTCCATTTCTGTAGCTGTTAAACTATTTCGTTTCTGCTTTGCATATTCAGAGGTTCACAAAGACCTAGACAAATAGGAAGTGTTTATTAAATGCTTGTTGAATGATTCCTGAATGCTAACAGAAAAAGAGGAAACTTTCTTAAACTTGAAGAGTGTATTATGATAAAAGGTGCTGCTTTTGTGAATTACCTTATCTGTCTGCTGTGTATTTTGTCCTGTTGACTCTACTTTCTTTACTTTTATTTGCATAATCTTCAAATATTTCTTTAAATTCTATATTCTTTATTTCTTTTCAAATGCATCGATAGACCTATGATCTTAGAACTTCCGATCTCAATAACTGTATAGGCCACAACCCAGCCCTGTCATATTGGAGAACTTGTTCTTAATCTTCCATAAATCTTTCATAAGGAATCTAATCAGCATGAAAGAGGCTTCCATTCTATTTCTTGAGAGTATACAGGCACCAATTCAAAAGGCAATGGGTTCATCTATTATCTTTTGCTTTCATTATGTGGTTGGTCAATGTTTTTGCTTGTTTATTTTGGTTTTTAGCAGTGTATCTATCTAATGATATTCTTGAGTAGAAAATTCTTTCACCTTTGTAATTCTTTACTGATAATGTTTTAGGTTATGAACTGACCATATGTCTCTCTCTTGCCTTTAGACTATATTCCATGATTCATAGTCATTTAGAATCAAGAATGTTAATGTTATTATTTAGATTAATATTAAAATGCAGGGTGCTTTTATCAGAAAGAAGTGCCTATGCCATCAAAAATATTATGAGATTTCCAAAATGCAATCTAGCCCACTCTATACCTTTTTTTCTATTCTGACCCCAGAATATTGTCCACCTTCAATACCTATTGAAGATATATGAACTGATGGATGAGGTTTAAAGACTTAACTGACTTCCTGTACAATTTCAAATTACTGTCTAACCATAGACATTTTTTATCTAATTTATTTTCTGTGTGGATAGTTTGGTTAAATTATTTTCAATCTATTATTTTCTGAAAGCATTCTTCTCCTCATTGGCTTTTTGAACCTCTTTTGCCAATTGAGTTAGCCTATTTTTCAAGGTGTTATTTTCTTCAGCATTTTTTTGGGCCTCCTTTAGCAAGGTATGACCTGTATTTCATGCTTTTCTTGCATCTCTCTCATTTCTTTTCCCAGTTTTTCTTCCACCTGTCTAACTTGATTTTCAAAATCCTTTTGGAGCTCTTCCATGGCCTGAGCCCACTGTATATCTATTTCAGATGTATGCTGAGCTCCTGCCTGCTCTGGGAGCCTCTGGCCACCCGCTGCCTCTGCCACTGCCTCCCGAGGGGGCCTGAGTTATGGAGACACCCCGCTCCCCTCTCAGCCAGCCCAGAAGTCTCTCTCACTGACCTGTGCATCTGTGGGTGGAGGGACCTTCGCGGCCGCTGTAGATTCCATCCCTGAAGCCTGCTCAGATCCACTCCTCTCAGTGCCACGCAGCCAGGACAGGGCTGGGCTTTGCTCTGGATCGGTGCGTGACGGACCTTTGGAATCAGATTTTCAGGGCTCTCTGGAACAGAAATCTCCTCCACTCCCTTGTTGTGCAGCTTCCACTGCTCCAGAATTTGTTGGGAGTTCCTTTTAACAGGTAATTTATGGCCTGTGGGTTGGGAACCAGCATATGTGAATCTTTCTATTCTGCCACCTTGGCTCCTCCCCCAATCTATTATTTTCTTAAGCAATTTTAAATATCAATACAATTAAAAGCATTTTGTAACTATTTATTATTATTTAAATGAAATTCATCCAAAAAATGTCATAAGTAACCATACTTTAATCTCTATAAACCTTTATCAGACTTCTTTGCCCATTTTCAGGAATTTTCTTCCTAGAAAGTCAAAATTGGTTCTCATATTTTTTACTACATATTATTTCATAAAGGCTTTTTAAAATATTCCTTCAAACACCTCATATTTGACAATCTCAACTGAATTATAGTATCTTGTTATACTGATGTGCCACAATTTCTTTAATCATTCCACTATTACTGGACAACACTTCCTTTCTCTTTTTCACAATTACAAAGTTTCTATAAATCTCTGTGAAGAAATAATGCTTAAAACACACACACATATACATGCACACTTTTAAAGTATATTACCAACATTACAATTAGTGGATCAAAAAGTATGATCTCTTTTTTAGTACATTCTACCTGATTGCTCTCCAGAAAGATTCTAAAAGTTTAAAAATCTGTCAATTATAAATAAGTGTCCCTCCTTCTCCATAACCCTGTCAACGACGAATTTTATTGTGTCTCATTATTTTGGACAGTTGATCATTTTGTGTAAGGTAGTACTTCAAGGTTGTTGTCTTTTTCTTTTTAATTTTCTCCTACTTGATTATTTATGATATGAACTGTTTGTTTCAAGTGATTATTAACATGTTTTTCATCCTCTTTAGAAAATCATCTGTTTAGGCTAAACTCCTTTCAGTAACTAGGGAGCTTAGCTAAATATGCTGTGTTGTTCTTGATTTTTCTAGATTAAATAGATTGAGTTTGCTCAATTGCATTCATCTTCCTTTCATTTTTATTTATATTTACATTTATGTTATGCCATACTCACCTATGTAAAGCTCTGTATTAGTTACTTAAAATTTATATGTATTTGAGTATTTAGGTATATGTTTCTCAGAATTTCTCTACGTCCTCATCAACTACACCAGATATTGGTATAGAGCTCCTTTATGATGGCCCCTTTGCAATTGCTCATCATGAGTACAGCAATCTAGGATGAAAGTGTTGCCCATGCAATGTTTGCCAATGCAGTATTTTTTGTTGCTTTCAGATGTACAATAAAATCAAATATGCCATTTTAACCTCTCCAATAAGAAGTTGTGAGATAAACTTCCATTTGAATACAACCTCATCATGTTTCCTGGTTTAAGTTATAGAAAAATGTCAACACCATTATCGTTTAGTCAATTTAGTACCATGTCAATTCACTTGTCATTGGACAAAGTTTTCAAATTATTATGTACAAAAAACTCAGCTATTAATGTCAACAGATGGTCTAAAAATTTAGTTTCAGAAGCTTTAAGTTCCTTTTTTGATACTCTGTCATTATTATGGCATGAATAATAGTGAATATTTGTTGAGTTACAGGGTTTTCCTCTCAAAATTGCCTTAGCTACATTACATGAATTTGGGAACAATATGTTATTATGATCCTTAGAAATACTTTCTAGGTTCTCATATCAATGGCCCCCGTATGAAGCAAAATAATCAAAAACCAATTAAGAATTGGTTAGTTTGAGAATTACGGAGTGGGTTTTCTTATCAAAGAAATGGGGTCACCAAAAGTCAGACATGACTGAGAAACAACTGAACAACAATCAGGATATCAGAAAAAATATTTCTTGAAAGACCGAAAGGAAAAAAAAGGACCCCAAGGAGGAAAAAAAGAATAGCAAAAATCTGATAAGAATTTTAACCTCTCGATTTTCTTATTATACACATTCTCTATAGTCATTGCTATCCTAGGTCCTGGGATTGAAAAGAGTTCCCTATGTCTAAAATTAAAACATTGTTCCTACTTTCAAGGGACTTATAATCTAATCGAAAAGAGAAAATAGGAAACAACAGCAAGCAATGCGATACAGAACTTTGCTGCCCACTCTGAATTGGCCTTCTAACATGGTAGGCTAGTTGTTGAATTGAACAAAATTATTTAGGTTAACACGGGTTTCTGTGATAGAACTGTATTTGTTGCAGCACCTCAGAGAAGAAGGCGATCGATCAATGTAGAAATAGAGAAGGCATCAAAAGAGGATCAAGACTACGCATCAGTATGTAAGTTTCAGTTAGGACAATTGAAAACCACTTTGCAAATCAACTCTCTCATCAGTTTCCCTAAATTTCAAATGAAATTTTCCTTAGAGTACACAAATTTAATTTTTTGATGATAGATAGTAAAGTGCTTATTTTTTATAACTAGCATTGAATTTTAATAATTCAGATATGACCTGAAATTATTTAATGAAATGCGAATTAAATCACAGTTTTCTTTTCCTCTTTAAAAAAACCTACCATACTGTGTATTGAGGCCAAGTCATATACTAAAGCATAATATATAACATATGATTTCTTGAAAATGGAGCTTCTACCCACATGGGACAAATCACCTCCTTTAAAAAGCCAACAGATATGAGTGATTAACATTCGACCTTGTACTGGAATAAAAATTCTCTCTACTGTATAGATGAAAAGTGGGCATTCGATCACTTCTTAAAGAACTCTCACTACCATCTAAGGCAACTGATCCCTCTTTTCAACAACTATAATTGTTCAAAAGTTTTCTGTTTGTTTGTTTTCCCCATAGATCCTTGGCCTGTGCTGTAGATAAACATTGAAATGGTTGAATAGGAAGAGCTAATTGGATTCAGTGCCATGCTTCTCAGTGTGGCCAGTGCTTAGTGATATTCTTCCACTTCTGCTTTATGGTGTCAAATATTGAAACACCACATTCCCAAAAGAATCAAAATTGCAGTTTCTCAGAGAGCAGTGGAAAGACATAGAATGGATTTATGCAGGATGTATTCTATTACTAATAACAACGTGCCCTTGAGAAATGATATAAAAGAAATCATCAAGGGAAAAAAAGAAGTGAACCTATTATGTTATTGCATAGTAAGAATGAAATAAAGCCTGATTGACAAATGAATGAGTGCGAATTTGCCTAAATGACTATATCCAGCTGGCCCCAGATAAAGATTCATAACCATCTAGCCCAGATATCTTGCAGAATCTTGCCATCCACTCCATTGCTATGCAAGTACATTTCTACATCTTCTCTGGGAACAGTAATCAAATTAATAATATTATGCATCTAAATGCTACCAAAAGTCCAATCAAAAATGAATGCTAATGGACTATCCTTTGGCTCTGCCCACCATTTCTGTGATTTCTAAGATGAAAATTCCTTCCCTTATCATTTCTTCCTTTCGTATGTTATCTCCTCCATTAGAATGTAAGCTCCATGAGGTCAGGTCTATTTTATCTTCATTTCCCTAGCACTATGTGGTCCCTGACAAATAGCATATCCTTAATAAATGCTTTTAATTCATTTAAGAATAACCTTAAGATATGAAAAGAATCAGAGGCAGCCTTCATTCAAGTAATTGGATCTTCTAAAAATGGTTTATGAAAAAAGCACAGACAAGCTAGATGTGGTTGGTGTAGACTTATAATCCTTGCTAATAGGAGAGGATGAGGCTGGTGAATGGCTCGAGTTTGAGAGTTCTGAATTGAAGTAAGGTTAAAGTCAACTGTTGGCCATACTAAGTCTGACACCAATATGGTGAGCCCTTGGGTGCAGGATGAAAGGACGATAAAGACTGTAAAGAGGGTCCCATCAGCTGAGGTTGCAAATGGAGAAGGTCAAATGTTCTATGGCAGTTAGCTCAAAGATTGGGCCACTGCCTTTCTGACCTGAAAAAGAAAGAAAGAAAGAAAGAAAGGAAGAAAGAAAGGAAGGAAGGAAGAAAGAAAGAAAGAAAGAAAGGAAAAAGGGAAGGAAGGAAGGAGCAAACAAAAGGAAAGAGACAACTAGAAAGAAAAAGAAAGGAAAGAGATTAAGAGGGATGGACAAAGACTGAATAAGATAAGAATACAGAGGGGTCTATATCAAGAGTGAGAGAACCAATGCCAACCAAGGATGGTGATGACGATGATGATGACATTTTAAGATTCTTTAACATAGATAATTTCTTTATAGCAACACTATGAGGAAGATTATGGAAGGACTGTTATAAGAGATGAGACTGACATTAAGAGGCAATATGATGATTCCAGGGTTTCACTGCTGTAATTATCTGAGGTAAACATCATACCGAGGTCTCCTGATTGCAGATCCAGTTCATTTTCCATTTTGCCTCTCATGAAATTAGAGATCCATCCAAGTATGATATTAAATTTGATATTCCATTTTAACAAGATGATAATTCTATTTTCTTAATATGAAAACTAAGTAACACCACTTCCTCAAATCTAGAGTAGTGTGACTATTCAGTGACATTTCCCAAAAATAAATAAATAAATAATGGAGAAAACCTAATAATGAAAAATGTGTTTGAATATTTAGATAAAAATGGCAAAGATTATTTTAAATGTTTATGGTTCATTAATAAATTAACCTTTTTTTCTTAGATGGTCAGTGGCAGAAAAAGAAGGATTTTATATTCATATCAATTTCCTGTTATATGGAAGAAGTTATGGTAGGTCAAAGATTATTTTGAATTTTGCATATATATTTCTGAAAGCTACATTCACATGTTAGAAAAAGGTCACTGCATTAACATGTGTCATTCTTCATTTTATTATAGTTATTCCAATGCTTTACAATAATTACCAAACCAAGGCCATTGTATGGATTGTGCTTCCATATCCATAGATACCATTTCCATGTTTGCAAGCTAATTATATCCCCCTAAATGTCAGCTAAATGACTTTGACATTCAGGATCCATAGCAGCATTTTGAACACCATGATATCTGTGTTATTTGTAATTCATATTCATGCAAATCCCTAGCCCCTTTTCCATTGCTCCATCCCATCTGCTACACAGGTTCTCACCCTTTAGAATCCTATCTGGCTAGAGTGAATGTCACATGTGAAAACCACATTCAAAAACACAGTCAAGCTAGTTGTAGTCATTCCTAGCAGGCAAGATGCTCTGACTATTCAAGTCTATAGTTATAAAAGCTATTTTGGTATATTTATGTCTATCTCCAAATAGTTAAAAACATAACTGTATGACATCTCAATGACAAAAATAGAGATAATGTGCAAATATAACTTTTAAAAAACTCAGGAAAGTATTATAACTTTTCTAGACCATATGCAAACTAGGCTGACTCCTGTGTATAGTCAATAAAATACATATTTGTAAACTATCTCCCTCTAATGGAATATGAAAGCGAATAAATA
>JAQQSK010016731.1:0-10342 GCA_028658325.1 Potorous gilbertii | reverse complement strand
CAAGGTAACTTTCCTATTCATTACTAACCACATTCAGAATGCACATACAAAATCCAAGCTTTTCTCAATCAAAACTGGGGTAAACAGATGGAACTTTATGCTTAACTGTTGAATTAGAGATTGCTGTGTTCAAAATAGATGGGGGTGAGACTGGGAAAATGAGGAGTTGGGAGCTCAGGAGAGGGCTCGGGGTCTAATGAAGCTGAAACTTAATAATGCACATGTGTCCTATCCACAGAAAATCACATTCTGGAGGATGTGAATAAGTGTGTGATTGCACTCCAAGAAGGAGATGTAGATACTTTGGACCGAACAGCAGGTGCAATCCGTGGCCGGGCTGCCCGAGTTATCCACATCATCAATGCAGAGATGGAGAACTATGAAGCTGGCGTTTATACTGAAAAGGTTTTGGAAGCTACAAAATTATTGTCTGAGACAGGTAAGCACAGATGCATGATATATTCTTCCTCTTTGTCAATGATGGTTATTTTTGGTGCCTCCATGAGAGGCATTGGTAGAAGTCTGACATTTTAGATTGATCAAGTGTGGAAGATGAATTGGAGTGTGGGCATTTTCAGTTATTGAAGTTTCTACTTTGGGACTTCCGGGTAATTAACATGTGATAATGCCTCGTTTCTTCCTTTACATGCTTAGCAAAGGCAACATGGAATCATGGACTGAAAGCTGCTCTTGAATACAAGGAGTCCTGAGTTTAAACTTTGTCTGTGACACTTAGTGATATATATGACCCTGAACAAGACTCCTATCGTGGTTGGTCTAGGCCAATGGCTAGGAATAGAAATTAAAGCATTGACAGAAGATAATCATTTCATCCTGCAGTTCCCTATACTTACGAAATCATAGGTCCATTGCCTGTTCATTCTTAATGTTTCAGATCTCTGGATTTAGTGTCATGATAAAAGATCTCTGTTTGAATTCTGCTTTTGAATGTTCATGAGCTTTGTGACCCTGGGCAAATCAATTAATCTCCCTTATCTTCAGTAAGATGAATGTAATATTAATACTTCATATTCCAGAGCTCACAAAATTATTGAGACTCATATGAGAATATCTATTTAAAGCTATATGAACAAATCCTAGCAGGCATTCAATAAAGATATTGATGAGAGTTGGGGAGAGGGGGGGATGTATGATTAATGTTATGTTAGGATTATGCACGGTTAGGTTATGATAATGTATGCTGAACAAAAGAAACACCAAAGCATTTACTACGTGTCCACTATGTGCCTTTTATCATAAGGGCTTTAATTCACTTAAATTCAATAAACAGTCATTAAGCACGTACAATGTTCCAGAACAAATAGGTGGCATAGTAGATAGAGTACCAGGCCTGGAGTCAGGAAGACTCATCTTTCTGACTTCATATCTGGCCTCAGACACTAACTAGCTGTGTGATCCTGGGTAAGTCACTATCCTGTATGCTTCAGTTTCTTCATCTGTCATATGAGCTGAAGAAGGAATTGAAAAACCACCCCAACATCTTTTCCAAAAAAATCTTAAATGGGGTCCTGAACAGTCAGACAGAACTGAAAAATGATTGAATACAAATGTACCCAGAAGCTCTTTGCAAATATTATGTCATTTGATTCTCACAGCAGCAGCCTTAGAAAATAGGTACTACCCCTAATCATCAGTTTAGCTGAGGAAACTCAAGGCACAAAAGTGACTTTTGCTCAGTTACACAACTAGTAACCAGCTGAGGCCAGGGTTTGAATTCACATCTTTCTGACTCAAATACTCTATGCATTAATGGATTACTGGGTTAGTGTAGGATGGATAGGGAAGAAAAAATGCCTAGAATCTGACATTTCTTACACACTATCATGTTCCCTGGTTACTTCTCTCCTGTTGGGTTTTGCATTTGCATTGGTTTTAGGTAAGTAACAAATGTTAGTAAAGTGTTTGGCATTGTGTTGGTATGACAGAATTACTTTTCTCTCCTATGTTGTTGACAAAATCCTATTTTATTTGTTTTTATTTGAAAAGGCCTAAGGTTTATCAGTTCAAGTAAAGGGGAATAGAGGTTTGTGCATTTTGAAGACAGCAATTCTGAGGTGATCAGTCCACTAGAGGTCAGGAAGGGAATGGAGGTATTGGTTGGAAGAGATATGCGGCCACTCTTCTAATCACAATCTCAGGTAGTGTGTGTGCTATGAGGTTGGGCTGGGTGTTCTCCCTCTCCCCTTTCTGAGTGTTTCTTCCAGAGGATTCCAAAAGGGCAAAGAAAACAGGTTGGGAAGGAAAAAAATGAAAACATCTCCTACTTCACAATTCTAAAATTGGCTGATTCAACTCAGAGAGGACTTTGTCCCACTTGGTCCCAATCCACTCTGAACATCATTAATCTCATTAGTATACATGATAATGGAGATTTGACTCCAAAGCATTTTATCTGAAAAGAGTTTGAAAGTTTTAGTGGCCTGTATCGTCCAAAGAAATCAATAATGTATCCTAGTAGCCAAGGAAAAGCAGATGTAAATTTGGCCTGTATGAAGCAAGGCATAGCTTCCAGTCAATGTGATGCAGTGGAATCTACCATAAAGCATGTGGTACAGTGGAATTTTGGCTTTGAAATTAGAGGACATGGGTTTAAACCCTATCATAGATACTTACTACCCATGTGATATTGTACAGTGTCCTTCCTTCACTGCTTAATGTGTGACACCATGGAGGTCCCTTACCATCTTTGACTTCAGTTACTAAAACTATAAAGTCAGGGCATTAGACTAGATGGCTTCCATTTTTTCGTTTTAAACAATCTATGACCCTATGTTCCTATGACAAAAAAAATGTACTAGTACTATCATATCCTGCCCTGATCAAACCATATTTGAACTCCTGTATTGATTGCTGTGGATCACATTTCAGGACAGACATCAAAAAAGAACACACAATCTAGCTGAATTCATACAATTCTATTGTGAATTTAAATCACATGAGGACTTAATGAAAATAGTGAGACTTTTTAGCCTAGGAAAGAGAATAGTCAGAGGAGCAACCTTGCAACTGTCATCAAATGTGGGAAGATGAATTAGCCTTTGTTTTTCTTGTATCCAGAGGGTAGAGCTTGAAAGAATGCTTGAAAGTTCTGAAGAGAAGAATTTAGAGCATAACAACATCTTCCTAAAAGTGTTTTGTGAAAATGAATTGAGCCAAGTTGGTTGGTAGTGAATTTTTCTTCATTGGATTTCTTCAAGTGAAGGCTTGTTCTTGAAGTGATGCTTGTTCACCTGGTTATTGATAGGAGTGGATATCCATTGAGTTTCCATCCAAAGCATAAAGATGTGGTTGTTTATGGTTATGTGTGTCTGTTAGTTTTGAAATCAAGAGAAAATCTCACTTAATGACTTCATTTTACAGACAATATGAAAATCAAATGACTTGTGCAAGAGCACAGAACCTTTAAATGTACAGAAGTCAGATTTTTAAACTGCAGATCTTGTGGTCCATTCCACCATGTTACCAACATCAATCCATCTCTGTTGAATGGAAATGGATTAATCTACACTGATATTTTCCACAAGAACTTCTGGCAATGGCTTAACTACCATATTTACCTTCTGTGATTGGAACATTGCAAATTCTGCCAGATTTCCTTTAAAGTTATGCCAAAAGCTATTGGTACTGATTGTCAGAATTACTGATGTTGTGGTTAGTACTGATGTGTAAATTGTAAAATATGTTTCATCTTCAAAAGATGGGGGACCTAACATGATTCAGTTGTCTGTGTGTTGGCCTAAATAGATCTATTAGCCTGGATATAGCACAGTAAGGCAAAAGATGACAAGAAACACTGGACATCCTCTTTGAAAAATGAGCAAGATGGAAACAATGTGAAATGAGATAATAAGAAACATCTCCAGAGGTTAGTTTCCTCCTCAAGAGACTGCAGCGACTTGGAGTAAGATATAACAGTAATGAAATGAGCTCACATTTTAATTAGCAGAAATCTAACTCTGCCTCCCTGAAGGCCTGATTGTCCAGCATTTATTAAAGCTATGCAAAGCTGACTGCATGACACTTCCTTCCCTTCCATGCTGGGATGGCCTAAGAGATTTTTGCAGACTGTAACTATTTTATTTAATGTAGATTCAGTTAGAATTGTCCACTGCTCTGAACCTCTTAGACTTTCAACAAATCTAGGACAACCTTGATGAGCTTGAATGAGAAAAGTAGACAAATTCTGGGAAAACGACCTGAAAACAAACTTTGACTAATGTATAAACAGCTTCCAGGTTTCATGCTAAGGTCAAGCAACATTCAGTCCAATAAGCTGAAGTTTGAGTGAGAGTTAGTCTCAACATAAGAAAGAATCAATCTATTTTTCTATCAAGAACTATTTAGTAAGCACCAATTTTCTACTTGTTGGGTATTAGGGATACATGTACCAAGAATGAAATAATCTCCACATCTTCAGTGACAATGAAACTACAGTCTACTGGGGGAAACAAGAAGTACTCCTAATACATCTGCTTCCTCTCTCTCCCCCTTATCTCTCTCTCTCCTTCTTCTCTCTGTATCTATCTATCTATCTATCTATCATCTCTCTATCTACCTATCTATCCACGCACATGTATATATTTAAATACATATATACATATGCATTTAATCCAAAAAAAGGAAAAAAATCCTCAGAATCTCTTATAGCACCTTTGCATAATAGGTAGATCCTCAAGAAACATTTGTTAAATGTTTCTTAGAATGCTAGTGGAAACTCTGAAGAGTTGGTCCTCATAAAAGGAGAGTTCGGAAACAAAGTTAGAAAACACTGTGTATATAGATTGTGGATATCAGAAATGTATGGTAACATCACACAGGTACACAATTATGGAAACTGAGTTTGAGGTTAGGATTTTGCCTCAATCAAACCTCAAAACATTTGATGAAAACAAATGAAAAGCTCAGACCTAGAGGAATTCAACTATTGTAAATAATATTGTCAGAAATTTAACAATCGCAAGATAAGACTGTCACACAATTGCTGGGAATCAGATGGTAAGGTACAGGTCATCTGCCACAAGTACAAGGCAAGGTTTCTAAGACTAAGCAAGACTTTACCACCCTTCAACAAGAGCTACTCAAACAATGAGACTATGAGTCTTTAACTTGTTCCCTTTTATCGTGTTCCCAGATAGGACATGCATCCTGAGACTGAAAAAATGGTATAAAAGTGAAGTTAAGTGATTGCAGCTAGAGGGATTTGATTGTAGGGGAGTTAGGTTGGAAGATTAGAGGTAATCCTTGTGGTATGTGGAGGATTTTACTGGATAAGTGTAAAGGCTTCTTCCAAATATATGAGCCTTTTTATTCCTTATACCTTTTCCCTTTTCAACACCAATCATGTTCAAAATGGTGACCTTGCAACCTTGCAAAAGCCTTGGTTGACCCAGAAAGATTTAATTGTGTTCACCATGCTGTCTTGAGATTGAACAGAATACTAAGGCATCTTAGAAAGATTATCAACAAGCACAGTTGAAATCTAAAAGCTTTTTCAGTTTGACCTTTGACTAGGAAATCAATGACCCAGAACAACCCCTTCCTTGATCATTTTAGGTACTTCTTACTTTAGTCTTAGGATGTATCTGTGATCTCACTTATCAAATCATCCTTGTCCTCTATTCCTGTGGGACTCTGGTCCAAGTCCTCTCATTGACCCTCCACAGAAGACCCATGGAAGATGCCAGGAATCTTGGGTTAGACCTCCTAGCATGTCATTGCCCTAGCAATGGACTCTTTGCGTTGTCCATCAATTTCCAATTTTTTCATGACCGTGCCACCCTTCTAACAAAATATAATGCTTTGAAAAAGATTCTGGAATAATAATACAAAAAGGAGGAGAATATAGAGGGTGATTACTATAATAATAATCTATAGATATGGATTGGTAGACATACACACACGCATGCATACATACATACACGCATGTACATGCACACATACTTACATAAATATATGATAGCGGCTATTATTAGCCCAAATTTTACTGCCTGACAGAGAGTCAGTGAGCTGCCACAGTTCACACACGTAGTGAGACATGATTTGCATTCAGGTCTTCATGAATGCAAGTCCAGTTCTCCATGCATTGAACCGCTTTAGATACTAACGTGTCGTCGTTAAAATGCTGTACTTGGAGTTGTCAAGACCTGGCTTTGTATTTTGACTTTGACATGTAATAACCATGTACATACAAGTTGCTTAATGTTTTTAGGTCTCAGTTTCCTGAGAATTAGTAGATTCTTCTAGAATGCACCTAGCATCTTTATTCCTTCCTAACTGCGATGGCCTCTTCTTCTAATCATAGAATTTTCTAATAATGTCATTTGTGCCACATCTTTCAGTTCTTAGTAATATACTTTAACCTCTTCTCACTCACCAGGCACCCAATTACTTCCCTTTCAATGCCCATTGATTTTAATTGGTCAGAGATGGGTCTTCTGTGCATGTATATACACATTATTTTGATCTTCTCACTCACCAGGCACCCAATTACTTCCCTTTCAATGACCATTGACTTTAATTGGTCAGAGATGGGTCTTCTGTGCATGTATATACACATTATTTTGATAAGGGGTCTACAAGGTCCATGATATTTTTTAAACTATAAGGAGGTCCTGGCTTCACCAGGATGCCAGAGAGATATACCACACACACACACACACACACACACACACACACACACACACCCATTTAGAACCTATGCCGTCGGAAGATTAGGTAATAGAGAAATATGTGAATTGGAGTCAGCAGATCTGAGTCTTACCTCATGACTAGACACATGACTGCAAGTTATTTAATCTTTCTGTGGCCCAACTTCCTCATATGAAAAATGAAGGAATTGAATCTGTTAATTTCTCACAGTCCTTGCAGCTCTAATCCCACATCTGAAGAAATGGAGCTGACCTCAGGCTCCAGAGTCAAGAACTAAAAGTTGGAAGAACTAAGGAAGGGCAGGCCCAGGTATACATATATGTACATAATCATGGTGGTAGATTTCCAGCAGGGAAGTTTCCAATGTTGACTGGTGTCTAGAGTCATCCACAGAGCAATATAACCTTCTGCTTTGTATAGCCAATCAAATTCCAACTCAATAAAGGGAGGGCTTTGGTGAAAGGGGCCTTTTGTGTCAAAATGAATACTCTGTTAAGTTCAAATAATAGGAATTTCCAGGATGATTATTACGCTAAAATTCCACTGCTTCCATATGCAGAATTTTACCTATTCATTTTCCATCCAACTAATTTACGATGATGAAAACACAATAAACTAGATCTACAGCAGGCCCATTAAATACTTACATTGCATATTTGCTGTGTTCTTCAATAAAGCCAGAATTATAACAAATTGCTAACAGCTTTCTAGTAAGTGCATGCTTGACCAAACTCATCTTTAAAGATCTGAATAAAAAAGTCAGGTTTCTATAGGTTGCAAAGCCACAAAGGCACATTTGGTGATATATTTATATATACGTACAGGAGCTCATTCTTCACTGAACGGATTATATTGAAATGTCATTTTTGTAAATTTGATAGCAGATGAAAGCTCATGGATATGGAAACGTGATCAGATTAGGAGAAGCAGACAACATTGAGATCCTGCAAAAAGGTCTTATTTTTATTCTTCTTTTTATAGCTCGTGGATCTGCCCTATACCTGCCATAACAAAATATTGTAGAATAAGGAGAGAGAGGGGGGAAGGAGAAAAGAAGACTTTAAAAGATAGGTCTTCCTCATTATTGAACTTCAACAGGAATGAAATTCACATTTCATTGACTAACACATGGACCAGAAATATGTTATCACTTTATTTGAATTCATCTGTAACCAAAAATCTTGTGAGAGTATGCGGAGATTTTTAGACAAATGGTATTCATTTCTCAATCCTCCCCCCCTAAAAAAAACATAGAGCACATGTGTGTTTAAGCAAGAAAACAGCAAATACAAAGCGCTAAAATAAAAAAGGCATTGACTGGCATTTCCCCTCTTCCCCATAGCTATTCTTAGTCTTAAAATTTATTGACCAGTACTATAGAGTATAACCCTATCCAGTCCCATTCATTATCTACTCTTCTACCATATAACCCATACTTTAGATAAGCAGGTGACCCCACTGTTCCCCAGTGATGTCATGCCCCACACAACTCCTAGGCTATTCAGATGCTGTCCTCCCTTCCTACAATAATCTCTCCCATTATACCTCACAATTCATCCAAATCTTGTGCATGCTTTAAGATTTATCTCCATGCTCTGCTCCTGGGATGAGAGCTTGAGCAGACCCACATTTGAATACTACATCTGCCAATTCCTAGCTTTGTAACCTTGGGAAAATCTCTTAACGTCCCTGAAATTTAGTTTTGTTCTCCATAAAATGAGATAATTGGACTAGGTCATATCTAAGGTTGTTTCTAGGTCTAAATCTATGATCCTATGTTCTCCCTCTTTTCTGAATAGTTATATTATTTCAAATGATTTTCCTTCATCCATTTGAGTTTTCTTTCTGTAATCCAATTTCCATTCCAGTACTTATGTAGACGTTGGATCATTCTACTACTGAAAACCTGCCTTCCTGGAAGAAATACAAAGTCTCAAGGAAAATAATAATAAATAATAGCTCTGGTTCTCATGTAATCTACCTTCTCCATTATGTTGGATTTACACTGATTAATTAGGGCAAGATCATTTTCAATTAAAGACGCATGTTAGGTAGAAGAACCAATGATTTCCAAAAATATGGAATACCTGAAATTAGCGTTGAAATCTAAGGATTCTGGGGCTGAAGTACTGAGTAGGTAAATTCCAGGCATATACAACAAACCAATTCAGTACACTTACTATTTCCTTATCAGTCATTCAAGATCTTTTGAGACAGCTAGATGGCACAGTGGGTACAACGTAGGACTTGGAATCGAGAACACTTCCCTAGACATATCTGAGCTATGTGACCCTGAGCAAGTCATTTAACTTCTCAACTTCAGTTTCCTCATTTGCAAAATGAGGATAATTAAAAATAGGAGGGTAAATAATAGCATTTTGCTCATAATATGATAATGAAGATGAAATGACATCTATACATAAAGAGCTTTGTGAATCTGAAAATGCTATATAAATGCTAGTAGATTTTTATTATTCTTTTAGTTAATAGAAAATACATAGTTATTGTTTAGTGAATTAAAAGACAATTGTGCTTTAGAGAGATAGAGGGATATATTTCATGATGATTATGGAAAATGTGGACTTTGGGGAACTTTTCTACCTTAGAATAAATATATAAATCCATCCAAATGTCTTCTACAGATTGAGAAAGCAAGTCTTGCCAGTAATATTAAAATACAGATGTGTGAACCTTCTGATAAATAGGATGGATTTAGAGATTTCCTATTCAGGCTATTTTTGCAACAGGTCCTATCAGCCATTAGGTCCCCTTGACAACAAGCCCTACCAGCCAATGGGGCTCCCTTGACAACAAGCCCTATTGATTTCCAAATTCCAAATTGAGGGGGAAGGGCTGTCACACTGCTGCTTGCTCCTTTGCTTGCCAATAAAGATAGAAAGAAAAGATGAAAAGTGTGTCTGTTGCCTACTATTCTGTTTCTCTAAGAAGCAAGGAAAAGAAAAGATCCCTAAGAAGATCTCTGAAATTTTATGTACTGATCTCTACTATTGGTCTATTCGGGTCTTAAGTACCTTTCTCCTTGGGAGAGTCTCTCTAGCTCTTGAGGGTTGCAGACAACATCAGGTCTTCTGGATTACCAGGACTATGCCACATATGAGGATTAGTGTAACAGTCATTTTTCAGGCACATCCATTGTGAAACAAAGGTATCCAGGCTGATTATTAAGTGTAGAAAACGGTGAAAACCATCTCCACCAAAAGCTAATCAAATGACTTGTTGCTATCTAATTTTCTAATACCTATTATTCTGGATAGCTGGAGCCAAGTGGGAAGGGCAAGTTATACTTTCTTCTCCCCCTTCCCATTCAAAGAATATCAAGAAGAGCTATAATATATTTTGAGGGGGAAGACTTTGAAAGACCCTTGTTTTCTCCTTTAGTATCATTTCCATCCCACAGCATAGAACTTGAACAGAACTCTTAACTATTCCCATGAATTGGGAATGAAAATTAGAGATTGACATTGCAGTAGAAGCCATTGCAATCTGAGAAGTCATTCATAGTCACCCTTTTTATGGAGAACACACACACATGCATCTATACATACATACACATGTTTATATATGCACACACATTATACATATATACATATGTATCTAGAAGACACTTTAAAATCTATATCGTCCAAGTCTTTCATTACACAGATGAGGGAAC
>JAQQSK010016730.1:0-10342 GCA_028658325.1 Potorous gilbertii | reverse complement strand
AGTGAGGCTGGTGACCTGCACAGCCCTCTTTCACTCAAAACAAAATCAAGTGCAAGTCATGTCATTGTTTCTCTAATGGCATGGACTTCTTCGGCAATGAAGGACCAACACACAATTTTACCATCAGAAGATACGCTTAATAAAGCCAAGAATGGAAAACAAGCAGCCTAGGTTTCTTGATATCACAGAGATACCGGTGCAAAACAGAGAGCTACCAGTGATCCTTATCAATTACATTTGCTGCACAATCTACCTTTTTTATTTCTGATCATACTTTTGGATGGGGCCTTTTATACTGCTTCTCTTGAGCAACTCTTCATTGCTAGTATGCTGTCATCTTCCCATAACTATTCTGTATGTTTTCATTAATGTTTGAGTGACCTACAATTTGTTTCTTTAGAGATCATGGCATTCTCCTATTTGTAAACATTTAGCATCAGGGAAAAAAATATTGGTGTTAAAAAGTTTTGTTTTAGTACTCAGGCCCCTGTGGCAGGAGAGAGGGAAAGGGAGAGGGAGAAGAAGAAGGAAGAAGAGACAGAGAGAGACAGAGACAGACAGGCAGACAGATTATAGGCTCACAGTTAAGTCTAGGGCTCTTTGTGTACATGTTTACACTTTGAACTTCTCTGTAGTGTGGTTCATTCATTGCTAGCAAGTGTTTACTCAGAATGTAATCAAAATCAATTTATCTTACACTGGAGACAAAGTCCCTTAGGAAAAATGGGCAGTAAATAAATGCAATTTAAAGTGGAAAATGCCAGTTTGCCAGGTAGCAGCTATACAGAGAAGGAAGAGGAGGTAGAGAAGATTCTACCCAGTTTGGTTACTTGTTAAGCAGATCAGTGAGTCACATAAGGTTCCTACTGGTCATGATTGTATTCAGTCCAGAGAGTCCTGTCCTTCCCTTAAAAGCAGTGGGCTCTTGTTACTGATACATCTTCCCCACTCCTTCCCCGGGGTCTCTATCTTTTGCTCAGAGCCCCAAAGTTCCATGGTTTTTTCCCTCTGTGATCTCTGGTTTCGCTTCCCCTGATTCTTCAGTCTTTTCTTCCCAGCAGAGAAACTCCCTTTAGTGATAAGGAGCTAGCAGGGGTGGGGAACCTGGGGCCTCAAGACCACCTATGCCCTTCTAGATCTTTGGGTGTGTCTTTCTGACTGAGTCCAAGTTTTATAGAACAAATCCTTTCATGGAGGGTATTTTTTCTGTGAAGTTTGGGTTCAGTTAAAGGGCTCCACTTGAGGACTTAGAGGGCCACATGTGGCCTCAAGGTCCCAGGTTCCCCACACCTGGGCTAAGACACCATTCAATCAATATACATTTATTGTATATTGTCATTGTGCTAGATGCTAAGGAAGAAAAGATAAAAGTGAAATACAAGGAATTGTATATGCATATATTATATATGTTTATATATATCACATACTGAAATGTGTATATATAGATGTACATATATGTGTATATGTACATACACACATAGAATCAATATAAGATGGAGAGGGAGGAAGAAATAACAGCTGGGTGAATCAGGAAAGGTTTCATTCAAAATTAGCTGCAAAAGCTGAATATTGAAAGCTCTGAATTCTATGAAGAAAAAGGCTCAGAACATTGCAAAATCCCAGAAGATAGAGTGGTGTGCTGGTGGTGGGGGGTGGAGTAGGAGTGCTGTTGTGTTTGTGGTATCAGAGAGAAGCAATTTTTTTTTTAATTACACATTACTTGTCTTTGAGGAGTTTGCAGTTTCGAATGCAATTAACATAAGTATTGACTGTAAACTCCATGTTGAGCAGGCATAGCATCACTCTTAGTACTTATGTCCCTGGAGTCTAGCATAGTAGTCTGCACATAATAAGGTCACTTAACAAGTATTTTTTGAATGATTAAATAAATATGAAAATTAAAATGAGAAAAGCATCTTAAAGAGGGCAAAAAGAAAAGCACGGGAGATGGGTGGGAGATCTCTCCTCTAGAGAGATCAAAGAAGGCATCATCGAGAAACTGATTCCTCAGCTAGTCCTCAGTGGAAGGGAGCCAGAAACTTAGCAGAAACTGATTTCAAAGAAGGTGAGTTCAATGTCCAAATTCGTAGAGGCAAAGGGAGTTAGGTAAGTAAGCATGGTGCTGGGATAAAAGTGCTATATTTGGAACCATAAGTCCTCAAGATCTGAATCCCAGCTCTTCCAAGGTTTCTTTCAGCTCTAACTCTAGAATCTTAATGGCAAGTTCAATTTGTCCCAATATGTACTATGTAATGGAGAACAGGAAGGTTGGGGCAAACCATGAAGTTCTTCCATTTTACAATAAGGAGTTCATGTTTTGCTTCTACAGACTATTATAAGAGCTACTGAAAGTTTTGAATATGGAGTGACATGGCTAAACCTATGCATATAAAAAATTGTCAGCTATGTTTAAAGAACAGATTAACAGTATCAATACCAGTTAAAAAGGTGTTCCAATGCTCCTAAGGAGGCTGTGTGCCTAAACTTGAGTCATGACAGTGTTAGTGAAATAGAATCAGATGGATGCTAGAAATATTACCCAAGTAGATTTACCAATGCTGCACTGGTGTTATTGTCATGAATATCTTAAGGATCAATCAGTCAAAAAATATTTATTAAGAACATACTATGTGCTAGGCACTGGCAAAATCGGTAAAAAGAATTGGCCAATCTCTACTTGCAAGGAGTTTACAAGGATCTAGAACATTTTTGCTAAAAATACACCTTGTCCTGCTGCAGGCAGCAGTTCCTCTATACTTTGGTAGTTTATTTTCATGAGTTGTGATAGCTGAAAACTTCATCACTCTAGTCATTCTTGGTGATGAGCTTCACAAATTTAGCCATGTATTTATTTGTCTGATGACAAATCTGTGTATTTCATCATTGGACCCATAGCTGACACCTTTCCAGCATGGTAGAATCTCTCAAATATTGTATACTCTGAAGGTATAAGTTTTGACTACCCTGAGTCTCCTCTACATTAAAGATAAAACCTTGGAAGAATGCTTTAAAAATTTTATTTTTTTTTTTGCATCTTTTCCCCTTATCACACTCAGTGTCATCTCTAATAACAACAACAAATAATGAAAAGAGGAAAAAAACAATTAAACAAGACTTACCTACACATCAGTCAAGTCTTACAATATATGCTACATTCTACTTTAACAGTCCATTAGCTCTGCAAAGAGGGAGGAAACTGAATTTCTTCTGTAAAGTCAACTTCGTTTATTGTAGTCATAGATCACTCAGTTTTAATTTTACTTGTCATTCCTTTCATTTACTTTGTTTTTCTGGCCCTACTTCTACAATTTACTTGTACATGTATGTCTTCCCATGACTCCTGGTATTTTTCATATTTTTATTCTATGGTAATACTTTATTACATCATAGGATCCTACATTTACAGCTTCAATTGACTTTAGAGACCACTGAATTCAACCCTACCATTTTGCTAATAAGGAAAGTGAGACATAAGGTGATTAAACAAAATAGTGTCTAAATCAGCATTTGATTCCTCAGTCTTGCTAATCTCAAGTCCAGTGCCCCAAATATTGTATCACACTGCCACTCTCATGTAATATAATTGTTTGATAATAACCCTAAAGGAAGTACATCTACTTTGTTTTCTGTTCTGCTAGAGCACACACACATATACACGCATATACACACACATACATGCACACATGTGCATACTCATATGCACACACGGCACTGATATAAATATTACGGCATACATTGAGCCTTTCTTTACATCTTCCACGTTCATGGACCCTAGCAGTCAGATCTGTCATGGTTCAGAGATCTGTCTAAAGAAAAACCTTACTAAAATATCGGTGGAAATGCACTGAAAAGAAATGTTATGATATGAAAAAAGTCATAGGGTCAGAATTTCAAAGCTCAGTTCTATCACTTAATCACTATTTGATACTGGGCAATTTATTTAAACTCTCCAAGCTTCAATTTTCTTATCTGTCAAATGGTATTACCAATACTTAAGGCTATCTATACAACAATGTTACTGTGAGGCTTGAGAACATTGTATTGTTACAGAATGTAAGCTGATATTAGATAATAAAGAGTCACTGAAATTTTTTGACCTGGGAAGTGATGAGATAGGAACTTTGGGAAGAATGAATATTGAATAGAAAAAGACAAAGACAGTATATACATAAGAGAGTACCAACCTGAGTAATGTGGGTTACTGATTAGAATTAGTGAGTAAGAGAGAATTAAAAGGCAATGGTTTTCAACAGGGAGAACTTTGATGCTCTCAAAAAAATTAGTGTAATTGAAAGAAGAGTTTGAGAAAGAGTTCTCTTTTAGATGTCTGTTGTTTCATAGTGATTTCATTTGTATGATCTCTCCCCCTCAAACGCCCCCATCCCCAACAAGGTGCTCAGTAATTTAAATGAAAATTCCAACAAATACAAGGAAAAACAAGAGAATTTCAAGGACCATTTCTGGTTTTATTCAAGTTCAAGTACCAAAGTATTTCAGTTTTTGGCAACATTATCATATATTATTCCATGGATGGGAAATCATATTTTGCTCTTTTGAATACTGATTCTTCCTTTGTAACAATGTTTAACTTCTTTTAAACAAACATACATTTTGGGTGGAAACATTCCTTGGAACCTATGTTAATTTATCTATAGCTTAATAATTCTATAATTTAAATTGATCAAATGAGTTAATTTTACTACCACCACCACTACTACTACTACCGCTGCTGCTGCTGCAGCTACTGCTACTGCTATTACTACTACCACTGATAATCTTTTGATTTCTGGGATTATTAATCAACAAAACATCACATTTCTGAAAATTGTCAACTGTTAAATGTCTGCGTCCTTATGTGAAGATGGGCCTTCCTGACTGCCTTCCCCTGCACTGTTGTCAACTCTGCCAAAAACAAAAAACAAAACACCCAGCAACCACAACAAACTTTACAATCAGTCAAGCTTTCAAATACTTTTTCTCACATTTGAACAATAATGCCTTTTGAAAATATTGGAAAAGAATGCTGAATGAGTTTAAAATTCCAATACACCTATTTTCTAGAATGTTTTTCTAAACTGAATTTAAGTTAGTGAAATACTTTCTTGTTGTTTAAACCAGTGGCCCTTATATGTGAAGAATGTCAGGTAAAATGGATGGAAATTCTCTCTTTTGATTTGTACAAAAATTCATGCTATTAACCAAGAAAAATTTTGTCTCCATTTAGCCAAGGAAGGTTTCCAGCAATATGCAAAGCAAAACTTTAGCATTCACAATTTCTTGCCCGAGTAAAAAAGGTGCACTCTATGCACCAGTATTGTACATTCTGCAAATACTGTCTCCTCAGTTCTAAGACAGTGACTATCAACCTAAAAGTCTGATTAGGAGAGGAAAATAGGGTATTCTCCAGGGGCATACTAATTTCAAGCTTATGTGAATGTTCCCATGGATAAATTCACCAAGGTTACAATGTGCTTGCTTAGCAATTTATCTAGATTACTGAGAAGAGAAGAATGTAGCAGAAACATTCCCCCAAAGCTAAAAGAATCTTTTCCATTAGGTATGAAAGACAGTGCTGAAAGAAGCTCTAATCCCAATAGAACTCTTAAATGATAAAGATATCCATGATGCTTTCCTGAAAGGCACAAGAGAATTTGTTTGTTTCTTTTCTCTCTTTTTTTTTGGAATAAAGGAGAAATCAACAATAAGAACAAAACACCAAAAACAAATAAACAATGAAAGGAACCAGATTTCCTCCTTCTCCCCCTTAATCAGCTAGAAAGACATTTCCATGGTTCTATGACTCCCAGGTTAATTTTGTTAAGTCCTTTCCTGGCTTTTAAAAAGAGAGGATATCAGATGAGATAATATTGAATCAGAAGTACAGAGCTATACTCAATCTGAGACCTCTAAGAGCACTATCATTTATATTTCTTTCCCTAGTGATTTGCTTCTCTACTCACCCCAAAGATACTTTGTACAGGAAATTTCTAAGACTCATGTCCATATTTGATTTGTAGTGGCAGTTACATGGGAGGAATGAATTTCCACCCCTTTTTTGGTCATAGTTAAATGCTATTTTTCCTTCTGCTTTTCTGCAAAAGCCTTGTGGAAGAATAAAAAATGATACAGAAAGACAACTGGATATTGTTCCACTTAAGTTTTTGAGCAGAATATTCTGAACTTCAATACAAAAATTTTAAGCTTGTCAAATGTATCATAATTTATTTTATGCAAATAGTTCTTATGCTGAGGAGAAAAGAATTTGATTATGTTTAGTATATTTTTATCATACCACGTGTCTGTCAAAATAAATTTTCTTTTGTTTTGCTTCACTCAGATAAGATGGTTACAAATATGGTTTTGTAACAGTATTATTGATAATGTCTATTGCTAATTTCTAAACCTATCCTATATTTTTAAAAATTGAAGAAAAAATACATTGATATTCTTGAAGTAATATTTGAGAGTCGTAAAGACAGTATTAATTTATAGACAAAGCTCTGGAAGTAAGAACATGTGTCCCTTTTAAAAGTCTACCACTAGCTAAATATGTGTTTTGGGCTAATTGTTTTGTCACTCTGGACCACAGCTTCTTCACCTGTAAAATGAACTGACTGGCCAAGATAGTTACAAGGGTCTCTCTCACATCTAACAGTCTATGATTCTTTGGTATGATTGCTCAAAATTTTGCATTTAATTGTCAAATATTTAATTGTGCAAAGACGTATTTTTATTGAATTGTTGGAGTGCTATAAAAATAGGTTATAAAATTTTAAATCTTAGCAATGGTTATATATATGTATATATAGGCAAAACTGCTAAAATTTCTATTTCACAAAGGAATGACCAGATAAAAATAGAGAAGAAAAAAAGAAAAAGTTCTTGGATGCTTTTTTCTTGTATAGTTTTTAATTTAGTTATATCATATTGCCATTGAAGTATCTGATGATCTAAAAAAGTCAAAATTATTAATTGACTCATGATGAATGCGACTTTCAGAGTCTTTTGGCAATAAATATTTCAAAGTATGTTACCAGTAGGATTTTAATAGAAAATAATTGAATGATTTGTATTGATTTATCTAAAATGCTACTCATAAAATCCTTCTTGCCATTTTCATATCCCTAACATTAATTTATTCCCAGTGATATATCCTAAACCTCTACCATTAATCATAAAGAATACAATTGGCTTTCATAAGGTATAATAGATTTTTTGAACATTTAAATTATTGAATTTCTGTTTATAGACATATGCTTGTCCTTTATACTTATGATAAACAGGCATATGTTATGGCAACTCTTAGCAAAGAAAATCTCAAGCTTTAGGTTCTGCCTTTAGTTACTGTCTTGTAGAAGCTGGAGTGTCTAAACAGCTAGTGTTTTCTGTATGCTGTCCAATATTTTTTAATATGAAGGTGATGATTTGCCCACTGCCTAATTAACTCCATTTCTTACTAGAGTGACAAAAATGTTTTAGATTTCTCTTAACATTTTTACTATATATGTAATTTTTGCACTTTTAAGGTTTTTTAGAATTAACCAGTGATTTGTAATGAAGAGTTTATTTCAGGCCAGGAAATCTCTAATTTTTCTTCCTCTGATTCTATAAATTCTAAGTACTGCTATTGGAGTACTTAGAATTTGGAGAAATTAAATTTTTTTTTTCAGATCTCAAAATATAATAATATTTTATTGCTCATATTTATTACTCAATAATATTTATGCTCCTAAGACATATCAAATGTCAAAGAGTTGCCCCCCAAAATGAAAATTGTTGGTTTCTCTGGCATAGTCTTAATTACTTAGATAATGAATCAAATATTGCTGCACAGTTGTGCCATGAAGGAAAAAAGAACTTATTTTCAGAAAACTGATAAAGCCTGAAGTCAAAGGATGTCCTTTGAATTCTATCTTGTGTTATTATTTCTCTTTTGAAGCACAAGACCTCAGATTCAGAGGTTGCCTAGGAAATGATGTATGTGTGTGTGTGTGTGTGTGTGTGTGTGTGTGTGTGTGTGTGTGAGTGTATGAGTGTGTCTTTTCCCTAGGGCATGGCTGAGGAAGCACCACCTGCCTTGTCTGGCAGGGGAAGGGAATGTCTTTGTCAAGAATAAGATTGGACTCAAGTTAAGATTCTGCAGCTATAGCTGCCTGTATTGACAAAATTTTAACTCACGTCATTTAACTTAAAATATGGATATTCTCATTGTTAATTCTATTTCAGATATTTTTCTATAAACCTATTGCTTTAAAATATAGTCTTGTCATTACAATAATAATTATAAAACTTAAAAAATAAATAATAGGTTAAATTTTATAGAATTTATCCATTTTAATGTCATCCTAAAATGCATATACTGACTTTGTTTAATAATACTACTATGTGTTATATACACACACACACACAGACAGAGACATATGTGTGTATGTCTCTCTACCTAGCCATCCATCCATCCACCCATCTGCCCACCTATTTATCTATCATCTATCTCACCATCGTTCTACTTCCTTGAGGTCTGTTTTTCCTTCCGTAATGATGATGAAAGAATAAAGGATATTATGAGGATATTATGAATCATAGCTATACAGTCGAAAAAGCAGACTCTCTAATCAGAGGACTTAGATCCAAAACCCATCTCTGATGCTTATTAAATTTTTTATCTTGGAAAAGTAAGCTAACCTAACATCAATGTGCTACCCACAGTAGCCCCTGTGGATATGCATGTGTATTTCCAGGGTAAATTTTCAAACTATAAACTCCCTTCCTCAAAGACAAAACCAAGACATTTATTCAGATGCCAGAAAGGCATTTCCATCATAGTGACAAAGAAATCTCTACACATTACCAATGCAGGGAGCACAGTCATCTCCAAGTCTTCCCTCTGTTAGACCTCACCACCAACAAGCTCCCTTAGACAAATCACTTCCTCTCATACTAGCAGCTCTGCTCTGCTCTGCCTACTCTCTCCCTCAGCTCTACCTCACTCTCTCTTCTTGCCGCAGCCATCCTGCTTTACCCATTCAGCAAGCTCCATTCACCATCAGCTCCATGTGACTCAGGCTGTGGGTTGGGCCAGAGTTCAAAGCAGATTACATGGGCCTATGAAGGGGCAGGGAAGATCTTTAAATTCCCTTACCATTACACATTCAAACTCTAGATCTGTGATCAATAAATACTGACATAATTGCTATTAGTCTGTGGATATCTCTGAACAATGAATACCAAATTGACAAACTGATGAAGGAAAGGAATCATATTGACTTAAAACATGAAGTGTGAATATGGGTGAACAAAGGTTCTCCTTAGAGAAGTAAATTAAAGGTGTTAGCAGAATTGTATCAAAGACAAGAGCACCATTTAATGGACAACTTGGTCATCTCACGATGTGCCTAAAATAAAACTAAACCGAAGGGCTACCACAACTGTAATGTCTTATAAGCAAAGGTAATAATCTTAGGAGTAAATATATGTTTCATAAGAGAGATAGATGAGAGATGGTAAAAAAAATTCTACACCAACTGAGCAGCTTCAAAACAAGGGTAAGTTGCATAGAGGATGATGGAGAAAAAAATATATATTTCAAGGTAAACAACAAGGAACTAAATCAAATAGCAAGCATCTGTTTCTAAAGGCTACATACCCTCTATCTCTAATGAATACAGCCTTCTCCCATCTTCAGCACAACAGGAGATGAACTCAGTTTCAATCACATTTGGAAGTTCCATAGGAAAGATGGTGACTGATGAAATGTTTCCTTTCTCTCAACTTTGTCTTCACCTCATGATCTGGCTTCTCAGCCTAAAAAATGTAAGGGGTGTTAGAGACTTCCATGCCAACAAATAGTAAACCATCACTATCTAATAGTGCTGCTTCTCAGGACAGAAAGGATAAAATCTCAATAGCTTGAAGGCGAAACCTTGCCGCTTCCTCTCAGGAAATTCTGGAAGTGGAGAAGCCCCCTGTTTCTGCTTCAACCAGATATTACTAGCATTAGATATTTTAAAGCAGATGCTGGACTGTGTTCTGTCAGGGAGGCTATAAAAGTGATTCCTATATTAAGTGGCAATTTGATCCAAGAGCTGTCAAAAGTATAACCACCAAGTCAAATCCAGCTTGTTGTCTGCTTTTGTGTGGCTGATGAGATGAGAATGATAACATGTAAAAATCATTAAAATACAAGTTAATATAAGGTGACTGGAGAGGGAAGATGCTAATAATTGTGAGAATCAAGAAAGAATTCGTTGAAAAGATGGTATCTGAGCCACATTCTTAGTCCACAAGCATTTTTTAGCCATGATGATGTGCCAGGAACCATGCCAGGTGCTGGAGATAAAGATAA
>JAQQSK010016729.1:0-10342 GCA_028658325.1 Potorous gilbertii | reverse complement strand
AAAATCAAGGGATGAGAGAGGAATATATTTGGAGGAGAAAGGGAGAAATGGAATGAGGCAGGTTATCTCTTGTGAAAGGGGGAAGATCAAGCTTTTCAATGGAGGGGAAAAGGGGAGAGATGAGAGAGAAAAAGTGAAGCTTACTCTCATCACATTTGATTTGAGGAAATAACAGACACACTCAATTTGGTATGAAAAACTTTCTTATGCTACAGGAAAGTAGGGGACATCAGGATAAGTGGGGTGGGGGGATAATAGAAGGGAAGGTAAATGGGAGGAGGGAACAATTAGAAGTAAACACTTTTGGGGAGGGATAAGGTCAAAAGTGAGAATAGAATATAAATGGGGACAGGATAGGATGGGAGGAAATACAATTAGTCTTACACAATATGATTGTTATGGAAGTCTTTTGCAAAACTACACATATATAATCTATATTGAATTTCTTGCCTTCTCAATGGGCATGGGTGGAGAGGGAGGAAGACAGAGAAGTTGGAACTCAAAGTTTTAGGAACGAATGTTGAGAATTGCTTTTCCATGCAACGTGGAAATAAAAAATACAGGCAATGGGGTATAGAAATCTGTCTTACAATACAAGAAAAGAGGGAAGATGGGGCTAAGGGAAGGGAGGGGTGATAGAAGGGAGGACAGATTACGGGAAGGGGTAATCAGAATGCACCATGTTTTAGCGTACTGGGAGGAGAGAGATGGGGAGAAAATTGTGAAAATGAATGTTGAAAACTAAAAATAAACATAAAAAATAAAATCCATAAGAGAGGAAAATGAAATATAAGAAATCAGAATAGACAAAGAAGAAAGTAAGTTATCATTTTTTACTGATGATATGATGATATACTTAGACAATTCTGGAGAATCAAGTAAAATACTACATGAAATAAAAAACTTTAGCAAATTTGCAGGCTGCAAAATAAACTCACACAAATCATCTGCATTCCCATAAATTACTAACAAAGCCCAACAGCAAGAGATAGAAAGAAAAATCCCATTTTAAATCATAGTAGACACTATAAAATGTTTGGGAATTGACCTGCCAAAATAAACCCAGAGACTATATGCACATAATTACAAAACACTTTTCCCACAAATAAAGTTAGATCTAAACAACTGGTTAAACATCGCTGCTTGTGGCTAGGTTGAACTAACATAATAAAAATGATAATTTTGCCTAAATTAATTTACTTATTCAGTGCCATACCAATCAAACTACTAAAATTATTTTATAGATATAGAAAAAATAAAATCAAAATTCATCTGGAGGAACAGAAAGTCCAGAATATCAAGGGAATTAATGAAAAAAATCTAGAGAATGTGGCTTAGTCTTACTAGATCTTAAATTGTGTTTTAAAAGCAGCAATGATCAAAACTACTTGGTACTGGCTAAGAAGTAGAGGAGGTAGATCAGTGTAATAGGTTAGGTACACAAGACATAGAAGTCAATGATTATAGCATTATACTGTTTGATAAACCCAAGGACCCCAGCTTCTGGGATAAGAACTCACTGTTTGACCAAAACTACTGGGTAAGCTGGAAAATAATGTGGCAGAAAGTGGGTATAGACCAATGCCTGGCACCACATACCAGAATAAAGTAAAAATGCGTACATGATCTAGGCATAAAGACTGATTCTATAAGCAAATTAAGGGAGCAAGGAATAGATTTTCTGTCAGATTTATGGAGGATGTAGGAATTTATGATCAAAGAAGAGACAGAGAACATTATCAAATGTAAAATAGATACATTTGATTACATTAAATTGAAAAGTTTTTGCATAAACAAAGCCAATGCAAACAAGATTAGGAAGGAAGCAGGAAACTGCAAAAGAATTTTTGCTAGTGTTTGTGATAAAGCCTCATTTCTAAAATATATAGCAAATTGAGTCAAATTTACAAGAATACCAGTCATTCCCCAATTGATAAATTGTCAAAGGATATGAACAGACAGTTCTCAGAAGAAGAAATTAAAGTTTTCTATAATCTTATGAAAAAATGCTCTAAATCACTCTTGATTAGAGAGATGAAAAACAAAACAACTCTGAGGTGCTATATCACACCTATCAGATTGGGTAATATGACAAAACAGGAAGATAATAAGTGTTGGAGAAGATGTGGGAAAGTTGGAACACTAATTCATTGTTGCTGGAGCTGTGTGCTGATCCAACCATTCTTGAGAGTGATTTGGAACTATGCCCAAAGGGCTACAAAAATATGCATACCCTTTGACCCAGCACTATGGTTTCTGGGACTATATCCCAAAGAGATCATAGAAATGGGAAAGCATCCTACATGTACAAAAAATGTTTATAGCAGCTCTCTTTGTGGTGGCCAAGAACTGAAAATTGAGGAGATGCCAATCAATTGGGGAATGGTTGAGGAAACTGCAGTGTATGAATGTAATGAAACTCTATTGTGTTATAAGAAATGAAGAACAGAAAGACTTCAGAAGAACCTGGAAAGCTTTATATGAACTGATACTAGGTGAAGTGAGCAGGGTTCAGAGGACATTATACACAGTAACAGCCATAGTGTGTGAGGAATGTTTTTGATAGACTTTGCTCTTCACAGCAATGCAAGGACCAAAACATTTCCAAAGGACTGATGATGCAGAATATCAGCCACATCTAGAGAAAAAACTATGGAGTTGGAATGTAGTATGAAGTAGGCTATTTTCTCCTTTGCTCTGTTTTGTTTTGTTTTTCTCATGATTTCTCCCATTCATTTTAATTCTTCTATTCAATATGACTGAAGTGAAAATGTATTTAATAGAAATGTATATGTACAACTCATATAAGAGTACATATATATTATATTTTATATATATATACTATATATAGTATATATTTTTACTGTTTTTATACTATTTTTCTTTTTTGTTATTCTTCATTACCCCTTTTATTTTGAATCAACATTTCTAGCTCTATTTCACACTTTAAAGCTTATATACCTTATTTGTTATCTCAGTAATTATTCCAAACTGGTTTAAAGCACTTTATGTTGAATTATTTTGTTGTAGATGCTTTGTCTTCGAGAATTCTTATAGCCTATCAGTTGAAGTACTGAACTTGGAGCCAGAGTGACCTGAGTTAAAATTGTTTCCCTGATAACAATAGCTATGTGATTCCAGCCAAATACATATCTTTTCTACGTCTCGTTTTCTTATCTTTAAAGTGACAGCATTGCACTATATGTCTTCTAAGGTCTCTTCCAAATTAAAACTGCCTATTTTATTTTTCCTACTTCTTACTGTGATCATTTGGATTACTTTCTTTAACTGAGATTTTATGAGGTTTTAATATTATTTGGTATTGAAATGGTATGCCCATTTTCTGGATAGGCAATTTTTAGATACAATATTTATGCCTTTATGACATATTCTATTTTTCCAGCTTTGACAACTTTTCTGTTTTCTGAAACAAGTCTAAAATATATTTCAAATTTTTATTTTTAGACAAGCATTTTCTTCTTTCTCAACATTGTCATTGGCTCTCTTTTCTACTTCTTCCTAGTACTTCACTTAGTGATCTCATCAGCTCCCACAGATGTAAATGCCATCTATACACTACTGATTCTCAAATCTATCTACCCAATCCTAACTTCTCTGCTCAGTTCTACCCATAATTCTGCTTTTTCAAATATCTCAATTTAGATGTCCAATAGACATATTAAACTCAAGAAGAGTAAAACCATTAGCTTATCTTCTTATCTCTCTCCACTTCCTACCTTCCTTATGACTATAGAAGGCATCACCATTTTCCCATTCCCTTGACCTCACAATCAAATCATCCTTAACTCCTCACTGCCTCTCACCCTGACATGCCCATATCTGATCTGTTGTTGAGGACTATCAATTGCATCTTTGCATCAGCTCTCAAATAAGCTTACGTCTCTCTTCTAATACCACTTCCACTCTGGTGCAGGCCATCATGATCTCATGTTTAGATTATTGTCTGCTTGTGGGCCTATTTTCATCAGCATAGCTCCTACCATGTCACTTTCCCATTCAATAAATTTCAGTGGCTCCCTCTTGTATTCAGCAGTAAACACAAGGTCCTATGTTTGGTGTTCAAGCTCTTTATAATTTATCTCCCTCCTACCCTTCTAGTCTTTTTACACCTTACTTCCTATCATATATTCTTCAGTCCAGGAACATTAGCCTGTTTGATGTCCCACAAACAAGATACTCCATACTTTGTTTCCAAGCAATTTCTCTGGCTATCTCCCTTGCCTGGACATTTTTTCCCCTCTAATAACAACATGCTGGCTTCCCTGGCTTCATTTATGTCCCAAGTAAAATCTTATCTTCTACAGGAACCTTTTCCCAAACCCTTTTAATTCTAGTACCTTCCTTCTCTTTTTTTGACTTACTATTTATCCTATACATAGAGTGTTTCTAAATATTTATTTATTCTTTCCCCACCAGATTGTGAGCAATTTGAGGATAGTATTGTTTTCTGACTATTTTTGTGTCTCCTACACTTACCATATTATCTGGCACATAGCAGGCACTTAATAAACATATACTGACTGACATGGTGGCATCTAGGTGGCTCACTGAGTAGAATGCCAGCCCTGGAGTCAGAAGGACCTGAGTTTGAATCTGGCCTCTGACATCAGCTGTATGTCCCTAAACAAGTCACTTTTCCCTGTTTGGCTCAGTTTCGTCATTCCTAAAGTGAGCTAGAAAAGGAAATGACAAATCATTTCAGTATCTTTGCCAAGAAAACATCAAATGGGGCCCTGAAGAGCTGTACATAGCTGAAACAACTAAACAGCAGCATTGACTGACCCTGAAGGATTTATTTTTCCTTTGCCTTTCTAATTTTGAATGTAATAATTATGTTCCTTTGTGTCTTGGATTTTTTAATTATGATACTTTGATATACAATTTATCTTATTGAGGGACTCTATGAATTTTTTCTGCCTATAATATGCTCCCTCTACTTACTCACTTTTTTTCTAATTTGTTCTTTAAATATTCAAATTTCTTTTTTTCAATATCCTATGGAACTCTAGTTTTTTCAAATATATTGTTTTCCAATATTATTTATCACCCCCAAATTGAATAATTACTTCAAAATTATTGCACGTAGAGTTTATCCTTCAATTTCATTTTTAATTATCATTCTTTGCATTAATTAGAGCAGTTCCTGGGACATAACAAGAGCTTAAAAAGTGTGTGCGGGTGTATGTGTGTATATATACATATATTCATATATATTCGATTTATTCTTCTTTTTTCTGCTTCCACGGATGCTTTTATTTTTTCTATGTTCCTTTGTATTTTAACTAATTGTTCTTTTAGACATTGCTATTTTTTTTAAAAAAATAGAACTTTCCTAAAATGCTTTTGTGATATTTAAATTCCAGAATTATTCTTTGGCACCTATTCATCGCTTCTCTTGATATTTTAACAGATGATAAAGGATTAACATTCAATACAGAAATTATTTCTGTGTATTGTCAGAAAATCAAATTTTGACCAAATATAAATGTCACCTTTAAAAAAATATTAGAAATGAGAAAGTGTGGTTTGAAATGAAAAAAAGGCTTTATTCTGACATTTAAAAATAAGCTATTTATATCATAAAAAATGGGAATTAGATGAAAAACATGGACATTAATGTGGATTCTCATCCTTCCCTAAAACAAAGTTTCACCTATAATGAAACAGTTTTCACACTAGAATGTCAAAAAGATACTAATAGATAATGTTTTAGCCAGCATATATTTCAACTTATTTCCAAGATGAAACATATGGAGGCCAAGAACAATATCAATTAAAACAAAAGACTTTTTAAAACTTTTTACAGAGGACACGTAAAAGGCTATAAACAGTATTTCCTGAAAAGAAGTCGAAAGGAAGGAAAATGTGTTTACAAGAAGCCCAAAATGAAATCCCATTAAGCTGAATTCTTCCAATAACACTTAAGGATGAAGTTGAAAAGAGGATATCTACACATAGTTTTTAAAATTATTTCTATTTTTTTAATGGCCTCTATTTGTGATAATAGAAGCACTGTATTACACTGCAAAATGAACAATGGGAATAAGGAAATAAATATAAATGACACCGAAAAAATTATGTGCGTGCATGTCTGTATCCACAAAAAGAATACACATATAGAGCAAAAGAGGTTCATATTGGATGTTAGATAATTTTTGCACTATTTAGGAATCAATTTCAAAATATCAGAAAGTGGATGAGTCAGAATGACTGCAAATATTACTGAAGCTTTTGCTACCATAAAACAGTTATTGTAAGGGTAGCAGTAATTACCATCTCATTCCATCTCTCTCTTTCTCTGTCTCTTTCTCTGTATGTGTACGTATATGTGCATATATTGAAATAATTTAGAAATACATTCAATCTTTTGAAATTATGAGGAAATTCAAGATTTATTTTAAAAATTATATTCTTTCGTACACAGCAGTTTTATACTCATACCATTGACTGAAAGGCTCTGAGAGTACAAGATATCACTATGCTATAGTATTGGCTACTCAAATATACATACATATATACATATAGAGAGAGACACATGTATATACATATGCGAACATATGCACACATATACTCATGAATATACATACATGTATGTGTTTACATGCAATAGAATATATACATATGTATATGTGTGTATACATGTATACATATACTCATATACATATATCCACATACATGCATATATATATACATATATATGATTCAACATATTAAAATGCTACCTTAAAAATTGTCCCAAATATTTTTTCTTTTACATTCATAGAAGATTACTTGACAGTTACAATGAATTTAAATAATTTTGAGAAACCTGTAATTTTTAATAACACACAAAACAAAAAGGTATTTGCCTACAGAAGCTGTTTACCAGGGTTAATAATGTCATAGATAGCATGCAAATGGGATAGAGATTTGCAATGAATGGTGAAGGTTTACAGATAACGCTGATATAGACAATGTTGTATTGTTTGGCCTGGGAGCCAAGCAAAACCTTCTAAATGAAATCTACAACAATGGAACAAAACAAAAAAACACAAACAAGCAAGAAACAAACAAAAAATGGATTTTTGATATCCACACTATGACGTACAGTTGGATGGGCAGCCTTTAGATCTAGCCCATCAGCACATAAACTTTGTCCAGTCACTGCAGTTGAACAAGGAACTGGACTTAACGATTCATTATGAGCAAGAAGATACTCAAATTGAATGGCGTTTGCAATATTTTGCAGTGCTTTCACCTATCCTTTGTTTGTCCCTGAAATGAAATCCCATCTTCTTTTTACATGAGTGTTCTTGTAGTGCAATATGTTTGTGAATTATGGAATACTGCAATCCCTAAGGACTCTACAGCATAGTGTCAGGCATATGCCAAGCACTTAATAAATGTTTGTTGACTGACTTATTAAATCAAAATTACAGGTCACCAGAAAGCCAGTCACAGAGAAATTCATAATAGAAATAAATAGACCACAAAAGAGAAATGAAAGTTGTACACAAAGAAGAGATAAAAAGATCTATGATTGGTATTGTTTAGCAATTTATTCAGAGCCATGAGATGGAAAGTTATATTGAATTTCCATCTGGATCATGTGGAAAAATTAAGAGGACTGAGTCCTACCCATTGAAGTAAGAGGAATTCCATCCATTCACTGCCCCCCCTACTTTGAGAATTTACATTAGGACATGCACCAGAGCCCCATGGGATCAGAAAATATGTATGACTTTCAATTTTCAAAACTGGGTGAAGGAATTCAAGACAATATAAAAGAATGGTTACAGGGGAAACAATAACTGAATTCAACTATCTGAGGTTATGTTATATAAAAAGAGATAATCGCCCTTTTCTGTTTAGCTTTACATGCAAAGCTAAGGACAATGAGACAGGTAGGTGCTATTGAAAATAGTGCTGGACTTGGAGTCAAGAACATCTGAGTTTGAAGCCTTACCTCAAATACTGACTAGCTGTGGAAATCTAGGCAAAGTAATCTAAATTCTTTCAGCTTCCTCCTCTATGAAACAGACAAGAATTATATTCTCTTAAGGTTTTGTGGGAATCAAATGAGATCACCTCTCATTTGATAGAATATTTAGATCAGATAGGAAGATTTAGAATCAATATAAGGAAAGTTTCCTTAATAACTAATATTCTCCCACATTATATATATATATATATATATATATATATATTTTTTTTTTGAAAAAGCTAATGAGGAAGTCTTTAAGGAGATTCCAAATGTGCCCAAATCAGAGATATTGCAGAGGAGATTTTTCTTCAGGTGCATGTAAGATTACATAATATCCAAGGTTCCTAACAATCTGGGTTAGGAAGGTCCCATCTCTTGATTTCCATTTTGTTCAGACATATTCTCCTTATTGAAATTCAGTCTTTCTTTGACTTTTGCCTCTTCACAATGAAGCTCATTGAAGTGATATATGAATGGATAATATTCTATTACGCATCTCCAAAATGCAGTAGACCTCCATTTATTTTCAACTGTTTATTTTTTGTGTTGCCTCTCTAATTTTCTCTCTCTTTCATAGCAGAGGCCAACTATTCTTTTCCTTTCATAAGAAGAAATTGTCTCTCTCAGTGGAGCTGGATTATAACATGGTACTTAACAATATAGAGAGATAAAAGCATATTTTACATGCTTTTATGCAATATAAATTGCATAAAAGCAATATAAAGAAATCATATGAGGAAGAAACCACTTTCTGATGGAGATAAGGGAATTCTTTTTATAGCAGGTGGAAATCGGACTCTTGCCAGTGATATCATTTCCAAAATCAAATTTCTTTTTTCTTTTTATTCTTCATTCTCAACTTTGCTGCATCGTTTCAATTTAATTCAATTTAACAAGAATACATTAAACATTAAGAGAGTTTAATGGAAAGAGAGTTGTATTCAAAACCAGGAAGACCTGAATTCAGTCCCCTGTCACATACTTGCTTTTTTTGACGATGAGCACGTCTCTCAACCTTTTAGTGCTCTGGCAAAATCCTTGAAAGTACAAATTAAAAAAAAAAATAGCCAGCTGTATTGATAAAGAAATTTACATCATCAAAAATTCTCTATGCCAATGCACATGCAGTCTTATGCCTAATCCTACTATATATATACAAAAGACACTATACTATGTGCTTGGGAGGCCATGTCAAATAGCAAAAATATTCCCCTGATCTCAAAGATCTTACTATTAGCTATCCCCTTTCTTTTGTATGCACTTTCTTACTTTGACTTCAGAGGCACCATGCTCTTCTGGTTTTTCCCTAACAATTTATAACTTTAGTCAACCCTATTATTCCTTTACCTCTTCCTGGACTTTTTTTTTCAGAAATATTTCCTAAGATTCTGTCCTAGATTAGATTCACCTTATATTCTCTCTTAGTTTAACACTCTTTTTATTTTTTTTATTTTTTTTTTACCCTCTTATTTCAATAATTACCTTTATACACATGATTTCAAAATAAATAACTTTAGACTGACCTTTCATCTGTGTTCCATATATTCAGCTAATTCCTGAAAATAAAAATATACTTAACTTAAAAACAATCTCTTCCTCCACCTGAGTGGAGGAGTAATTATTTCTGATGGGGACACCACCATTTCCTTATTCTCCAATATTAGAAATGTTGACTTGACCATGGATTTTTATTTATTTCTTTACCTTTCGTATAGTTTTCAAGTCCTGTGGATTCAACCATTGCTACCTTTCTTCCATAAGCCATCTCTTTATTCTCTTTATTTATTTATATCTCTTTATTCTCACTGCCATCCCTAACCATAGTTTTCCACCATTTGAATAAGGAAAACCTGGGTTTGGATTTTGCTTCTAGCACTTACCCATCATATAACCATGGGCAAGTCATTTTACCTACTTATTTATAAACTAACAGGTTGGATTAGCTTACTTCTAAGTCTTTCTCAAATGAGTGAGTAGTAATTCTACAATTCCATGATTCACCTATAATTCTAAAATTGTCTAATTCTATGACTCATCCATTACACTAATTTCCTAACAGTTATATTTTCCTTGCATTCTAATTCCCGACTCTCTATGTCCATTTTCCATAAAATTGCCAAATGAATGTTATGTAGGCATATGTACAGTCTCAAAAATACCTTCTCAAAAATACCTTCTATTTATTATCGACTTTTTGGGCTAGCATTCAAGGCCCTCCTAAAGCTAAGGATACTTCACATTTCCAGTCGTCTTCTACCATTTCTTTTGTTTTGTTTTTCTCTACTACTTCTTTTCCAATGAGATATTTCACATTCTCTTCCATTTTGTCATTCTTTTGGTTTTGTTTTGTGATTTCTT
>JAQQSK010016728.1:0-10342 GCA_028658325.1 Potorous gilbertii | reverse complement strand
GCTCTCCTCTGTAACACAAAAGAAAAACTGCAGCACCTAGGAATCAGGATACCTGGGTTAAAATTCTAGCTTTTACCATTATGACTAACTGCAAACAAATTGTATGTTCACACTCAATAACATTCATGGTGATTGTGAAGTATTTTTCAAACCTTAAACTATCATGTAAATATGAGTATGTGTTTATTTCCATTTTCTCTTTTCATACTTTTCAATGGAAGGTACCTATTTTTAAGTAAGACAGATTAGGCTGCAATCAATGTCTTTTGACTCTTCACTAGAAGGGAAAAAAAAAGATTAAAGATATTAGTAAACTTAATGGGGATCTCAACTTCTGATATCTCTCTCAAGCTCTAATACCATATTTCTACTGATGCTTATCTGGATCACCTACACATTTCAAATTCAGCATGTTTAAAACAGAACTTCCCTCTTCTTTAATAAAATAATTTTCTGATTTCCCTCTTTCTATACTTTCATTATTCTGGCTGGCTATGCCCTCAACCTCTAAATATTCTCTGACTTTTCAGTCATTTTCTCATTCAATCACTATTTGATTAATTTTATTCCTGTAATTACTTCCTCACTTGGCAAGTGTTTACCAGGGCAGTTTAGTCTTTTTTATCTCCTTGTGGTAGAACATTTGTAGCTGTTAAAATTCCCTATCAAAACATCAATTCCCTTCTTTATTTTTGATTTTTGGTATCATTAATAGGTTGGAATTATGACTCATTACAAATGAGTAATTTCCTATCAAAATATATAATCATTTAAATTTTTTGATGTTAGTGCTTATTATATTCAGTAACTTCTAGTTCTAGGAAGTGTATATAATACATCAAAATGATTCTTTGTGATCTTTCCTGCCTCTTTCCAATGTATTTTTCACCCTCTTTGCCTATGCTCACCTTTGTATTAAAATTATATAGTTTTGAAGTATAAGTTAATTTGGTTTGGATGGTCCTATAGTTATTTGGTCCTTATCTACAACAGATGCTGGTACATTGCTGAAATGATTTTTGTGGTGCTTTTTTACAAACATTTATGATGACCACTGCAACGAAAAATCTAACGTCCCATAAAATGATGTTTCTTCTTGCCTTTGGACACACAATAAAACCAACTCTGCTAACTCTTCTTTGATTCTTTCACAGTATGAACTCTTCTCATGTATGAACCTCTCGCACTGATTTCCTCATTTTCTACATTCATTTATTTTAAGAATGTTAATATTAATCTTAGTCCCTTCACTAGGACTGAACATCTGCTTTTGGCAAAGTACCTGGCACAAAAGAACTGAATAAGCCCTTTTTGATTCAACATGGATCTTAAAAACATCAGCTTATAGCAGTCCAAAAACTGAGTTTTCCATCTTCTGGTTCCATCATGAAAAATGAAAGAGACTATTGACTATTTTGTATTTTGAGGCTCTCATGGCCAAAATATTCATCAGTTTGCTGATCTACTAGTGATGAGCTCCCCCCACTTAATTAGTCTTGAGAAAAATGGTAGAAAGGATCTACTAGACCCTCCTGACACAGTTTTAGAGACCTGGGGGATGAGGCCTCAGCAACTTTTGTGGGGTAAAAGTGTAATAAAGTAAATAGTTCTATCAAGGGGAAAAAAACAGCTTAATTAAAAATCATGACGTGAATTATGCTTTTGGACATAAAAGCTTACGTACCCTCTTGGGCCATCTGGAATGGCATTTGCTTTGCGACATATATCTAATACACTTGTTCCAGGATCAAGAACTAATTCAGAGAATGGAGCTTCTTTAAACAGCTCTTTTAACTCTTCATCAGACATAATCTCTAGTGCATCTATACTGGAATGATAAAGGGCTTGTGTACACCTGAAAAACAAAAAAAATGTTTGTTTGTTCAAACATTTTAATAAATGCTGAAATGATAAAACTTGCATTTTGGCCCTAAAGCAATTTTAATAGTCATAAAATTTTCTAAATGTAAGAGACTTTAGCAATTACTTAATCTCACTTTATAACTGAGGAAATATTCTTAAAATGTCCAGATCACTCAGTGTCAGGCTTATATCTCAGTTCAGTTCTTATGACTACAGCAGTTAACCTTTCATTAAAGAACTGTAATGCTGTCTTCAAATGAAAAGGAAACCTGTCTCATTCCATGTAAAGAGTTAGGTTTTTCTAAATGTGTTATTGTTTTATAATGCCCTTCCAGTTTTGCTGAGTTTTCCTACCTAATTTTGTTGGGTAAGGACGATTCAAAAAGATTACCTTTTGGCAGATTCTAATCCTTCTTGGCCATGAACAAACTTTGTTACTTCTGTTGCAAGTCGTATCTGAGGTCCCCATTTTTCTGGTGCTTTGGTATGCATCTGCATTATATGTTCAATCTCCGGAAGGGGTAGAAAAGTGAAGAGTTTAAGGTACCTCAGAAAAGAAAGCAGTAAGATATTCTGTATTTTTCATGATATTTCCATAATATTTTCCAGCTTCAAATACCAACTTTCAAATATCAAGCTGCAAAGAAATCTCTAATGTTCTGACCATACTAAGCAAAATACTAAATATGCCTAATTATAAAGGACCAGAATCATTCTGAACTCTTAAAAGACAACTTTAATCAAGCAAAATTTTAGAAAGCCGTTGTGAAACGTTAGAGCTTTAGAATGCTATGATCTGATTACTAGAAACAAAAACCAAACTCAAAACACCAAAACAAAGGCCCAATATATGCAAAATTACTCATAGTCACAAAGTACTGGAAACAAGGTGGATGCTTGCCATTTGGAAAATGGGTGAAAAAAAAACCCAACACATGGCATAAGAATGTAATATAGAATTACAGTGGTGTGTAAATTACTTGGGACAAACAATAACTTAAGTTTCATGCCTTTCTCTTTCTACTGATAAAGGGCTTACTCAGAACATCTATCCTAGACTGATGAAACTGGACTGAACTAGCATTAATTAGTTTCTGGGTCAGTTGAACACAATTTCATGACACATACACATATATCTCATGGCTCTCTTTTGTTGGGTTTTTCTTTGGTTTTTGAAAATAAGCATGTTGAAGGCTTTAAAGTAAATTTTAAAGAACATACATAACTAAGAAATGAAGTATTTGTTGACTTCAAGCCTACACTGAAAAAAAATGGAATTAAGGAAATGCAAAGGAGAAGTGTAGTACAAAACAAAAAATGCCAACCAGCATTTGCTGCTAGAGAACTGAATTAATCAACAGAAAATAGGCCAAGTACTTCAGTGGGACCTGGCAGCTGGTTCTCCACAATGCAGCATATGTGTCTTGAAGTTACAACAGCATGACAACCAGTAAAAATGACCAACTCTGCTATGAAGAAAGTGTCCCCAAGGAAGACATTAATTACCAAGATTGGAGAATTAGATTGGAAAAAGATCTTTACATTGAGACTCATTTTTCTATTCAAGGCTGTATTATATACCAAAGTCCAGGTAAACCTGTTAAGATCTTCACATCTTTATCAAACTGTAAAATATTTTCCTCTTTTTAAAAATTTTGTTTCAAATAACTAGTACCTATACTAGTTATAGTATAGGCACCTAGACCTTCTTTCCTAATGTCAGTTATTATAAAGCTAATATAATCTTAAATAGAATGAAAATTTGAAAGTATCAGATGACAGAAAAATTCACTGCCCCACAGGTTTAAAGGTAATTCTGATAGAAGGAAAGATGTCTAGAAAATCTATCCCACTTCAGCTGAAGAGCCAGAAGGAACTTCAAAGTCCAAACTCCTTATGCTGTCTCAGAGAGGGAGATTTACCCAACGTTACAAAGCAGGTAGTTGGGGTGAGATTCAAACCCAGGTCCTCTGACTCCAAATCTAGTATCCCACGCAAACCATCCAGAAATCAAAACAATTACTTATGTTTTACAATTACATTTGTTTTAAATAGCTTAAGAAAAACACACAAGAGCTGTAACCTGATCCAACTATTCTGGAGAGCAATTTCGAACTATGTCCAAAGGGCTACAAAAATGTGGATACCCTTTGACCCAGCAATATTGCTTCTAGGACTGTATACCAAAGAGATCATAAAAATGGGAAAGGGTCCCACGTGTACAAAAATATTTATAGCATTTCTCTTTGTAGTAGTCAAAAACTGGAAATCAGGGGGATGCCCATCAATTGGAGAATGGCTGAACAAGTTGTGGTATATGAATGTAATGGAATACTGTATATTGTGCTATAAGAAATGAGGAACAGGAAGACCTCAGAGAGGCCTGGGAAGACTTATATGAACTGATGCTGAATAAAAGAAGCAGAACCAGGAGAACTTTGTACACAGCAACAACCACAGTGTCTGAGGAATTTTTCTGGTAGATTTAGTCCTTCCTAGCAATGCAAGGACCTAAAAAATTCCCAATGGACTTTTGAGGTAAAATGCCTTCGACATCCAGAGAGAGAACTATGAAATTGGATCACAGAATGAAGCAGACCATTTTCTTTTGTATTTTGTTTTATGGTTTCTCCCATTCATTTTAATTCTTCTATTCAATATGACTATGGTGAAATAGTATTTAATAGGAATGTATGTGTAGAATCTATATAAGATTGCATGCTGTCTTGGGGAGGGAGAGTGAGGGGAAAAAATCTAAGATACATGGAGGTGATTATAGAATACTGAAAACAAAATGATTAAAAAAAAGAAAAACCCACAGGATTTTTCTTTTGTAACTCAGTCTGTGATATTGTTTCAATTATTTTTATGTTAATTTTAAGAAATTAATAAAAATCAATTTCTTTTCCTGTTTCCCACTGAGAGAAAAAAAATCCATGGTATCAGTTCTCTTTTATCATGGTCACTGAAATAACCTGAGCTCTCCAGTTTTTCAGTTACATTTTATTACAGCGTGGTTGATACTGTATAACTTGTTCTTGTTCTGCTCACTTCCCTGTTTTACTCATACAAATCTTCTAAGGTTCCACTGAAATTGTCCCTTTCAACATTTCTTATGGCAAAATAGTAATCATTACATTCCTAATATGTTTAATCTGTTCCCCAAACAATGGACACCCTCTTAGTTTCCAGTTCTACGGATCTACAAAAAAAGCTGCTGTAAATATTTTTGTATACATGGGTCCTTTTCGTCTTTATTTCGTCTCCCTGGGGTATAGGCTTAGAAATGATATTGCCAGGTCAAAGTGCAGATATTGTTCAATGGCTTTTCTGAGTATAGTTGGAAACTGCTTTCCAAAAAATGCTTTCTAAACTAGTTTGCAATTTTTTTCTTTGCTATAGTATTAAAAATAATAAATCTAACACTATAATAGTTCATAACAGATATTTTAAAATCATGCTACCAACAAGCCATTATATAGTATTTAATACTATTATACTTTTTCAAAAGAAATTAATCAAAATTAACTGTATTGTTGTTTGAGGTCATATTCAGCTGTGTCCAACTCTGGGTTTTCTTGGCAAAGATATGGGAGTGGTTTGCCATTTCCTTCTCCAGCCCATTTTACAGATGAGGGAAACTGAGGCAGAGTTAGGTGACTTGCCCAGGGTCACACAGCTAGTCACATAGCTAGGGTGAGGTCGGATCCGAACTGAGGAAGATAAATCTTCCTGACACCCTCTTATAAATAAAATCTTTATAGAGAAATAATACCCTAAATAAAATATTTAAGTAGGAAGAATATTGCATTATTGTGCCATGAATACAATTAAAATGCGGATTTTGCCAGTCATACTGAAATCACTTGCAACAATAGGGATATGAAAATTTTATATACATATATATGTATGCATACATATACATAATATATATACACACATACATACACACATGTAAAGAAAATTCCTTTGGTAAATTTTTATACACAGGCAAATTTTTATATACAGCAATTTTAAAGCCTGCAAAGGATTAAAAAAAAAAACCAGTGAGGAGCATATATGCATACTTGCTCTCAAGTGGAAGGAGAAGGGATCACTAAGGGATGCCACAGAGGAAATGGTGGCCTCCCTAAAGAGAGGAAGACAACAAGGAATGAAAGAAGGTTAGGAAGGGAAGAAGGAATGTAGAAAAGATGGAAAGAAGAAAGGAAAATGGTCTTCAAATTGAAAAATGATGGAAAGACAATGTGGAGACCCAGGATAGCTCCTGTATCACACCAGACCTGATAGTACCAGATACCAAAGGACACTGATCCAATTCAGGAGCAACCCCATGATGGCACCTAGGCTAAGTCCAAGCCAGTCCCTAGACTAGAAAGTCTTACAATGGACAGGTCTTCTTGGGAACAAGAAACAACCATAAGATATAACAACCATAGATAAGGTCTAGGAGGAACCTTAGAGATTCTTTAGTCTACAAATAACAAGTACTGGAAATTGAGTCTGGAAGTCAGACCTTCAGACTCTAAATATATTAATACCACAATTACTACTTTTTTCCCCCCACTACGCCACATTGCCTCAGAAATGGAATCCTGAGTCAAAAAACAAGTGTTTATTAGGACTTACTACGTGCAATGTGCTGAAGATAAGAAGAAGCCAACCAGATTGATACACTGGGAGTGTTCTGGAGTAAACAAGTAAACTTGTCCCCTAGACCAAAAACTAGCTAGCATGAGCTCAAAACACACTCTGGATTTAATACACTGGGATTTAAATTGACGACACAGCATATTTACTTTGTGTCACTCATTCTGCCTGAGTGCCTAGTCTTCTCTATGTCCCCCGTGTTGGTGATCTCCAGATGAAATTAGTAATTCTGCACATTTCTGATTCTCTCTGAGGAGATTCTTACCAAAGAAAATAATTTTCTTGGGGAATGTGTACATGTCATGTTTTGAAAGATACTGCTCCACTGTATAATCTTCAGGTGGCATTATGCTCCTGAGCACGGCATGGTGCTTGGTGACTAGAATATGTTCTTTCCAATTTTTACATTTCTACAATCTCTGAAAAATAGCTTATGCAAAAACAGTGAAGTCTCAAGAAAAGTCAGAAGCAAAGTTCCTGTGGCTAACCTACTTCTGCATATTTGAAAACTGACATTATTAAACAACGCCTTCAAGTTGAAAAAAAAAAAATAACCAGTGAGTCAACAGACATACTCTGGGATAATTACTAATTAGCAAGAGAATCACACTGGTTTACTTAAGCATTATGGATTAAAGAAATTCAGTTACTACATGAAACAAAATCTAAATACAGAAAACGGAATTTAATGCTTAAAAAAATTAACTGATAATTATGGGTTTCTACCTTAAGATGTGTAATTTTTCTGTAGCAAATTACATCTTTCAAAAGTCACCACTTACCTTTCTATACAATCATCAGGTTGTCTGACAAAAAACTGATAAAGTTCAAAAGGAGAAGTTCTGTCTCTGTTTAGCCAAACAGCATTGCCAGCAGATTTTCCCAGTTTTGCTCCGGTTGTACTAGTAATCAGAGGAACAGTGATTCCGAATACATCTTCCCCAGTCACCCTATTTATAAAAACAGTGTTATGTTTCTCATTTAAGTTGGGAATGCCTTCCAAAAGCCCAGATCCCCCATGTTAGAAATATAAGTTGCACCAAAACTAATTAGGGTTATAAGCAAATTAGATACAATTTATATTCCACCTCTTAAGCTATTTAGAACTGGAAAGCTGCACATACATACATTGATAATTAACTTTGCCAAAGACCTAAAACTAGGACTCAGATCTCAACTACTAGTATAGTGTCCATAGAATAACCTTATCTAATCTACTCAACCAGTACTTGTATGAGTTCTTCAACTGCTCTGCTATCAAGAAGCCAGTGATCTGTTCTGAAACCTTTACACCTTAAAATCCTTTTACAAAAATAAAGCTCATGTTTATGGTCCTTAAGGTTTACAAAAGCATTTTCCTAATTAACAAACCTTATGAAGTAGGTAGTAGAAACAGTATTATCTGTATTTTAAGTGGACATTTTGATTTCCTAATACCTTTCCATTTCTTAAAAGTATGGCATAGCATCTTTTTAAAATTAAAACCAATTATGCTTTGTGAAATATATTTTTAACACCTCTTAAGATAATTAGAAATATCATAGTGTGCAGAATGAAGGATCATCAAAGAATATCTAATTCCAAAGTATTTAAACATTTAAGGAGCCCCATTAAAAGACGAATAATGTTTCTCTACATGGTATGAAATCGTTTAGACTCCTGGTCTGTCCAACGAGGATTTTCATCAAAACAAGTAAGAAATATCAGAGTAATTTTTTTTCTCTTAATCTTTCTTCAAATTGGCAACCTTGTGCCAAATTTAAGAAAAGGTTCCTGGTCAAAGAAGATATGAGTTGCCAGATATGTTGATTTTAACTCTGGCATAATTTTGCTGTGTAGCACACATGCAGCCCTTGTTAGATTTAGATTCAGAATATTTTAATACAGAAAATCTTAAATAATGACATGGATCATTAGCTAAAATCATACAGGAAGATTTGAGTCTCATTATCTAGTTAGGTTCTGTGTTTTTTGGAGTGGTACACTAATAATTTCTGAGTCCTAGAAAATTAAAAGAATTGGAAGGGACCTTACATATCATGTAATATAATCCTCCAATTTTACAGATGAAGAAGTCAGGGGGGGTAAAATGACTCATCCAATGTTACAAAGCAAGTTATGGAGAACAGAGTACCAAATCTCCTAATTTCTGGAGAACAGAGTACCAAATCTCCTAATTTCTGTTCCAAAGTTCTTTCCACTACACCATGCAGCCTCTTTTTAGCTTGGTAGAAACTACTTATAAGTTAACATTTCATTTTAAGATAATCTGTCAATACTGCCACTCATTGCACATAGCATTACACATTGCACTCAGCTGCCACCTGACCTGCTTACTATCTTGAGCATTGGAATAGTCTGGGTAGAGGAAGGAATTATTGATCACCAGAACATCTACCTACCCTATATATGATCCAGGAAGCATCCTAATTAGATATGCACTGCTCTCTTGGGGCTTACCAAAAAGCTGTCTTGAAACAAACACTTAAATGAATCTCTACGGGGTAATGACCCACCCTTGCCATTTTTGACTGCGTGAAGACAGAAAGATCTGTCTAGATATAAAATTAATCTGTCAAAGCTGATATTAAGTTAAATAAAAAGTGAGGAATCCAGGAACTATATGAACACAATTACAAAACACTTCACACAAATAAAGTCAGATCTAAATAACTGGAAAAACATCAGTTGCTTGTGGATAGGCTGAGCTAATAAAATAAAAATGACAATTCTATATAAATTAATTTACTTCGTGCCACACCAATCAAACTATCAAAAAGTTATTTTATAGAACTAGGAAAAATAATATCAAAACTCATCTGGAAAAACAAAAGGTGGAGAATATCAAGGGCCTAGCCATACCAGATCTTAAATTGAATTATAAAGCAGCAATCATCGAAACAACTTGGTACTGGCTAAGAAACAGAAGGGTAGATCAGTAGAATATATTAAGTACACAAGACAGTAGTCAATGATTATAGCAATCTATTATTTGATAAATCCAAGGGCCTCAGCTTCTGGTATAAGAACTCATTATGTAACAAAAACGGCTGGGAAAACTGGAAAATAGTACGGCAGAAACTTGACACAGACCAACATTTGACAATGTATATCAGAATAAAGTCAAAATGGGCACACAATTTAGGTATAAAGACTGATACAATAAGCAAATTAGGAGAGCAAGGAATAGTTTACCTATCAGATCTATGGAGACAGGAAGAATTTATGACCAAATATATAGAGAACATTATGAAATGCAAAATGGATAATTCTAATTACAGTAAATTGAAAAGTTTCTGCACAAACAATGACAATGCAACCAAGATTAGGAAGGAAGCAGAAAAATGGGTTAACAATTTTTACAACTAGTGTCTCTGAGGAAGGTCTCATTTCTTTTTATTTATTTATTTTTCATAAATTTATTTAACTTTTTACATTCATTTTCACAAGATTTTGGGTTCCAAAATTTTCTCCCCATTTGTCCCCTCCCCTCTCCCCAATACACTGGACATTCTAATTACCCATATCACCAATCTGCCCTCTCTTCTATCATCCCTCCCTTCCCTTACCCCACCTTCTCTTTTGTCCTGTAGGGCCAGATAACTTTCTATTCGCATTACCTGTATTTCTTATTTCCTAGTAGCAAGAACAATACTCTACAGTTGGTCCTAAAACTTTAAGTTCCAGTTTCTCCCCATCCCTCCCTCCCCACCCATTCCCTTTGGGAAGGCAGGCAATTCAATATAGGCCGTATCTGTGTAGTTTTGCAAATGACTTCCATAATAGTCGTGTTGTGTAAGACTAACTATATTTCCCTCCATCCTATCCT
>JAQQSK010016727.1:0-10342 GCA_028658325.1 Potorous gilbertii | reverse complement strand
CAAATGGGGAGAAAATTTTGGAACCCAAAATCTTGTGAAAATGAATGTAAAAAGTTAAATAAATTTATTTAAAATAAAAAAAACAATTGAAACAATATCTTCAGGAAAGTAATGATATAAAATAAACTCGTAAAAACCAATAGCAACCACACATTTTTATCTGTAGTAAAGAAAAAAATGAGTGGGATGATATGTGACTTTGTGGAGCAACTGGTATCCTGCTATGTGTTTTCATCAGTCTTGTTCATCCTACCATTGTCAAGAGCCACTATTTTCATTGTTTGCTTTTAAAATTCAAGTTCCGAGTTGCAATTATGCCATCTCTCTTAAGTCCTTTGGGTTTAAACCAAAGGTTGAAAGTCTGTGATATGGCTTAGTGAGAAAATAAAGGTGTCAGTTATACTTCATGCCAGAATTTCTGCAGCTGCTGTCAGCTTCAAGTTTGGTGTTAAGGAAATCAACAATTCATTATTTAGCACAATGTCCTCATGCCATCACTGACGTCATGAAGGGTAAGATTCATTTCTTTAAAAGTTTTTGTTTTAAGTATTTTATTTGCTGTACAATACTTAGGATATTATAGATTTCATGTGTTATGAAAAGTGAATATTGTCTGAGATTGATGTTTTGTTTTGCTTTTTAATTGAAGAAAACCAAAAGGTCACAGAATTCTAGGGAATTACTAGCAAGAAAAATGTTTCCAAAAGACACAATGAAGCATACTTTCTACCTCTTCACTGCGAGGCAATATACTAAAGACATAAGAATAACATGTCCATTTTCAAATATGACCAATGTATAGATTTACTTTGTATGATAATTCTTATTTTCTTACAGGAAGGGGTTTGTTTGTTTGTACTTAAGGGAAGGAAAGGAAAGCTATGAGGGTATTTGCAGTAAAATGATAATAGTTTATAAAAAGGGAAGAAATGAAAGAAAAAGATCAATGAAATATAATTATATATGACTGGATGGTTTGCAAAGCACTTTGCATGTATTATCTCATTTAATTCTAATAGAAAATCCTATAAAGTAGATGCTATTATAGTCATTTTATAGATGAAGAAACTGAGTCTGAGGCAGCTAAAATTACTTGCACAGAATCACAAAGCTTATACTGTAAGTTTGTTTTATTTTTTTTTTCAGGTAACAAAAAACTGCCTCACCCTCCAAGCCCTTACAATTATGAATGAAAAAAATAAACAAACTCTCTGTTCCAAACAAGTATATTTAAGCAAAACAAATTTTGGCATTTCCTAGATAGTTAGATATAGCCTATATGTGTGTGTATATATGTATGTATATATGCATATGCATATATAATATCTGTATACATGTGTGAATTTAATAGAGGCTTTGTTTTTTATTCACTGTAAAGATACACATATATATACACTATAGCTAATGTGTGCACATATGTATTTATGTATATATGCACATATATGTCCATATACACTCTATGTATCTATGTAGACATAGTGTGTGTTTGTGTAATTCTATACTCTTATTCCTTGATGTCATTATGAGGAGATGTAATACTATACATTTCTGAAGCAAGATTCAAAATCAAGTCTTTCTGACTCTAAATTCAGTACTCTATCCATTATACAGTCTTGAATAAAAGAGAATAGATGAGAGTTAAGTTCCCGTCAGAGCCACGCAGAGTAGGGTTGGACGAAATTGCCTTGACAATTTGTCATTTTTTAATTTATTGTTATGGTAAATGTTGTATGTTATTTTTGTTTCAAGGCGATATGTGGTAGAGATTCAGAGTTACATATCAGTATTCTTTTTCTGTTATAGTTTTATAGTAAATGTTCATCTTTGTCAACTTCATAACAAAAAGAACATTTTTGAAAGAAAGATTGAGTGAAGCGTGAAGAAATATTCATTGCAACACTATAAATAAGGGTTTGCCATAGGCATATATTCATAAATGCAGAATGTGTGCGGTAAAGGAAATGAGGATGATTAAAACCATTTGAGGTGAAGTGGACACCATATTTTCTTTAGGCAGTAAGTCAAGGCTCTCAATGAAGAAACTCTCCACTCATACAAATTTCAACTTCCTTATAAATTAATATGGAAACCTCAAACACAATACTATGCTTAAACATAAACTAAATGAATTAGTATGGATGCCTTCTCTGCCTGACACTTAGAAAATTTAATCCATCTACCCATCAGCAATTTAATATCAGAGGATATATTTGAACCAGGCAGGTTTTCCTAAGTTCAAGTGCAGCACTCTATCTGCTGCACCATGATACCTGTCAATTTCATAGTCATACAAGTAAAGCATTCTCTTAGAAGGGCTTCCCTCATCCTTCAAACCTTTGCTTCTGTATTCCCATTTCTCACCCTCTCACAATCAGCCATTTCATAAAAAAATGCATACACCTCAAATTGGTTTTCTTTTCATCATAGGAGAAACCATTACTCTGATGTGTTGAAAAGGCTGTCCCCTATGAGCTTCAATTCCCTCACTCAGAGATGTTTTGCATTATGTCTTGCTGTCAGTCATTTTTTTTCCAATAGTAATCTCCTATCAATTTCACCTCTCCTGTCAAATGATTTTTATGGAATCTGAGATTTATGGGACAGCACTTGTTTGCCAGAGCAAAGCATCCATTTTGAAAACTGTTTACAGGCCTGAGATCCATCTCAATGTCATGCAAACCATGATTACTCTCAGGGTTATTGAGTGGGAGCTGGAAGAGGTTGTGATTCAGTAGTGATTCTCTGCACATCATAAGCAAGTGACACAGCATGTTGGAAGAAAAGATAAATACCTTCTTTGAACAATGCCCAAATATTCTATATCAGGTAATAACAAGGAGGGATACAGAAGTGTTTAAGATCTAAAACAAGGTGAAACAATATCACTAAAATACAGAATTTCAGAATTGTAATGAATCTCAGAGGTCATATCATACCTGAAATAGAAAGTCTGTCTACACCATCAACCAATCTTTACTTAAAGACATCAATGAGCTTAGGAGACCACTCTAACCAAGACAAATCATTTCCTTTTTGTATCATTCTGATCGTGAGGATGTTTTTCCTTAAATCAAAACAAAAATCACATCTTTGCAACTCCTATCCATTGTTCCTAGTTTTTGTTTTCTTTTCTTTCCTTTCAAGGCAAAATAAAACCAATTTACTAATTGTTCTCTCTAAGCCATTCAGATACTAAAAGAAAGCTAAGATGCGTCTTTCCCACATCCACACCCTACCATGGTCTTTGTTTTTCTGGATTTCTCACTCTCTCAGACCCTCTATGAGGGAGAAGGAACTTTCAGCCCATTCTCCTCTCTGGCAATTATGGTAGCTACTTGTATGAATCAGTGAACTAATGCACGAACAGGACCTGGGACAGTTCTCTTCCTCTCCTGCTTTGTGCCTCTTTTGAAGAAGACAGTTGACCAAATATCAATCATTACAGAAATATTTGTCAAGACCACTACAATCTGGGGCACTACTAATACTAAGGGCATTTCTAATCAAATCGATCAGATATTGATTTTTTCTCCTGTAATTATTTATTTGAATAATATTTGATTTAATCATGGTTTTTAATATGAAATGTACAATTTGTAACTGGTTGATCATTTTAATTAAAATGTCCTCAGTAATACTTTAGATTGTATCTGAACAATTGATACTTCAAACAGAACTGATTGGCAGGAGAAAATTTTTTTTTCCAAATATATCTATTTCAGAAAATATGAACAATTCAAGGAGGATGAACCTAACTCATATGCTGTCTTGCTGAAAGATATAGATAAACCTTGGGGGAGTCACTGGAAAAGTTTAAAACCAAAACAAGAATGTTATAGCAGGATAATCCTGATTCAATCTAATCTAATGTTTTAGCTTTGAGACTGAAACAAAATGAGATATCCATAGACTATTTAACATTTAACAAAAGGAGGTTTATTTGAGCGAAACTCCCCTTATCCATGCTTATCATGGAAATTTGCCTGAAGTTTGTCAGGTCTGAGAAACTCCTCACTCTGTGTCCAGTGGTTTTTAAGTTTAGACAAATAGGAAGTTATATCATCGATTTGAGCCTTAGTCTTCTAGACGAGTTAAGTCCCCAAAATGGTTTCATCACTTGTATTATGTGCTTACTAGTTTTGTGTGTGTGTGTGTGTTTTAAGTTCTTTTATAGTGGAAGAAATAAATGGCTCTCCTATTCTACTTAGTACATTAAATACCTTTCTATTTCCTTTTGGGAGAATCTTGACTTAAATTAAACTAAAAATTTAAATAAGTTCCCCTAGCACTCTGGAATAAAGATATAATAAACCAAAAAGTAAAAGTAAAATATCCACATTCCCATCTTCAGAAGTCAAGCTTACCTGTAATATAACAATCCACATGAGCTCCTGCTAGAGTTCCTTAGTGTGAGAAGGCATCCACATCCCTCACCTCAAGCTCTAGCAGGTATAATGTTACACTAGAATACACAAAGGATTTCTAAATAAAACAAATAAACAAAAAAACTCCAGGGGAAAAAATCATTCAACAATTCTTCAGAGAAACAATAAGCTGAAAAGATCTCCTAACACTGTAAACATATAATTTTATGTGTGCTTCAACATGCATAAGTAGTCAAGATAGAACCCAGGACTTGGTGTCTGTAAGACATGAGTTTGGAACCATCCTCGGACTTTTGCTGTGTGACTTTGGGCAAGTCACTAGTCTCTTTCATCCTCAATTTCTGCATCTGTAAAATGACAATGAGAATAGGACCTACTTCCCTGAGTTGTTGTAAGGACCAGATGAAATAACATAAGTAAAGTGTTTTTAAATCCTAAAAGTGATTAAAAATAATAATACTTACTATCATCATCATCATTGTTTAAAAAGCATTTTACATACATCTTATGTCATACTTAGCACAAACTTATTAATTAAGAAATTTGGATGTTACTTATCCCAATTTTAAAAGAGAGAGATTGAGTGACAACCAGTAATGAAAACCAAATATGTAGCTGAGCCAGAAGTTCTAGGTTCAAGTTCAGAATTCTTTCTATTACTCTAAAAATGAATCTGCAGTGATGGGAGTAACATTCTTGGAAGGTTTCAAGGGGAATTTGTCAGTCAAAGGTACAATTTGTTCTTCACCTCCTCTCTTTTTCTGATATTCTCTTACTCTTCTACCTAGGGTGAACAAAAATAAATGTAGAAATCAGTGGACCAGTTTTTCCCATTAAAGGTCCAGTGATTGCTCTACTTCAAAGAGGAGAAAAAGGAAGGATTGTGTGAAGGAGGGAAGGGGAAAGGAAGGGAAGGAGGGAATGAAAGAAGGAAAAACTGTGTAAGTGAAAGTAGTAGTGATAGTCAGAGGCAGGGCTAATGATTCTCTTTTTCTTTTTCCTTCTGCTCCAATAGCCATTTATTAAGGGGACATGACCCAATTTAATGAATGGGATCTCAGATCTTATTTATGATTTTAGATGCTACCTTCCTTCAGGGCTTTAGTTTTATAGTACTTGATACCCAAATGGTGCAGAAGAGGCTAAAGAAAATACAGCATTTCATTGATGGATGGACCTATATTTTGACCTTCGAGGAGAAACTTTATTTTCCCAGTACAGGATCTGTGCCCAAAATGGGCACAGATGATGATTATTCAATTTTGCCAAGGCAATAGAATGTTGATAGGGTCATCTGTTGATCAAGTGCTCAAAGACCTGCTGACCAAGTGCTATAGTCCCATTTCCCCAACAAAAGCATGGTAAGGGTGAAGGGATAATCAAAAATCTTTTCCACACTGGGCTTAGTCACCTATTCCTCCAGAAAAAAAGAGCGATGGTTCTCTAGTTAACTTCCTGTAGTTAAACATATGAACTTCATAACAAATAAGTAAACATATTTCAGGGGCCTATTATAAGAAAAAACTTATCTAACATCTCTAAATATGTAATATATGTTAAGAGATGCAGTTTCTTTATTAATATTATTTGACAGACTGATTAAATGTATCTTGGTAGAGAAGTATAATACTAAAATTTACTAATAATGGATATACTTATGGAATCATAGTGAACTAATTAATACTGGTTGGAGATAAGCTTGGAACAAAATAGATAAATAAATAAATACATCATTTCTCAGAATACTATAGTAGTAGGACATTTTTTGTTCCTGGATCTATTTGTATTCTTGAACTGAATCTACAAAAACAGGTCTCAATATATCTACTGTCTATTATTTAGCAGGTAAGTCCTTGGATGTTGCCTGAGCCACCAAGAAATTAAGTGATTTTTTAAATGATTTTATTTATTTATTTTTAGATGTCAACATTAACTTCCATAAAATTCTGAGTTATAAATTTTCTCCCCCTTCTAAAGATCATGGTCATTGTGATATAGGCTATACAATTAATTCATATTTGATGGTAGAGAAAAAGCAGAAACTTTCCTGAGCTGTCCCCAGAAGCCCTCCAAATACTTTTACAAAGTTACTCTAAAATTCTAGAGCTACAGAACCCACAAGAATTTTTTTAATTAAATTATTTTATTTGTTTTCTGAAAACAATCCTACAATCACTTCCATATATCTTAGATTTTTCCCCTCCTTCCCCCTCCTTCCCCACTCCTTCCCTGAGACAGCATACAATTTTATATAGGTTCTACACATACATTCCTATTAAATACATTTTTTACCTTAGTTATGTTGCATAGAAGAATTAAAATGAACGGGAGAAAACATAAAACAAAATGAAACATAATACAAAAGACAATGGTTTGCTTCATTCTGTTATCAAATTCCATAGTTTTTTCTCTGGAGGTGGGAGGCATTTTGCATCGTCTCCACTGGGAATTTTTTAAGTCCTTGCGTTGCAATGTCTAAGTCTACCAGTAAAATTCCTAAATGTGCACACTGTGGTGGTTGCTGTGTACAAAGTTCTCCTGGTTCTGCTCCTGTCACTCAGAATCGGTCAATATAAGTCTTTCCAGGCCTCTCTGAAGTCTTCTTGTTCTTCATTTCTTATAGTATAATAGTATTCCATTACATTCATATACCATAATTTATTCAACCATTCCTCAATTTGTGGGCATCCCCTTTATGTCCAGTTTTTGGCCACCACAAAGAGCTGCTGTAAATATTTCTATACATTTGGGACCCTTTCCCATTTTTATGATCTCTTGGGGATACAGTCCTAGAAGCAGTATTTCTGGGTCACAGGGTACATACATTTTTGTAGCCCTGTGGGCATAGTTCCAAATTGCTCTCCAGAATGGTTGGATCAGCTCACAGCTCCACCAACAATGAATTAGTGTTCCAACTCTCCCACATCTTCTCCAATATTTATAATCTTCCTGATATGTCATGTTGGCCAATTTGATAGGTTTGATGTGGTACCTCAGAGTTGTTTCAATTGGCATCTCTCAAATCAATAGTGATTTAGAGCATTTTTTCATATGTCTAGAGATAGCTTCAATTTCTTTCTCTGAAAACTTCCTGGTCATACCTTTTGACCATTTATCAATTGGAGAATGACTTATATTCTTGTACATTTGACTCAGTTCTGTATGTATTTTATAAACAATTCCTTTGTCACAGACACTAGTTGCAAAAATTCTTTCCCAGTTTTCTGCTTCCCTCTTAATCTTGGTTGCATTGGATTTGTCTGGCAACATTTTTTCAATTAAATGTAATCAATATTATCCATTTTGCACTTCATAATATTTTCTATCTCTTGTTTAGACAAATTTTCTCCATTCTCCATAAATCTGAGAAATATACTATTTCTTGCTGCACTAATTTTTTATAGTATCAATCTTTATACCTAGATCATGCATCAATTTGGACTTTATTCTTGTGAACAGTGTCAGACATTGGTCAATGCCCAGCTTCCACCACACTGTTATCGTTATCCAATTTTCCCAGCAATTTTTGTCAAACAGTGAGTTCTTATCCCAGAAGCTGGGGTCCTTGGGTTTATCAAACAGTAGATTGCTATATTCATTGGCTACTGTGCCTTGAGTATCTGATATAATCCACTGTTCTACCACTCTGTTTCTTAGGCAGTACCAAACGATTTTGATAATTGCTGCTTTATAATACAATTTGAGATCTTGTAGGGCTAGGCCACCTTCCCTATCATTTTTATCCCCTTAATTCCTTTGATATTTTGGAATTTTTTTCTTCCAGATGAATTTTGATATTATTATTTCCAGTTCTAGAAAATAATTATCTGACAGTTTCATTGGTATGGCACTGAATAAGTCAATTAATTTAGGGAGAGATGTCATTTTTATTACATAGGCTTGGCCTACCCCCAAGCAGCTGATGTTTTTCCACTTCCTTAGATCTGACTTCATTTGTGTGAAAAGTATTTTGTTGATATAGTCCTAGGGTTTGTTTTGGCAGGTAGACTTCCAAATATTTTATAGTGTCTACTTTATCTTTAAATGAGATTTCTCTTTCTATCTCTTGCTGTTGGGCTTTGTTAGTAGTATATAGAAATGCCGAAGATTACTGTAGGTTTATATTATAACCTGCAATTTTCTCAAAGTTGTTAATTATTTCAAGTAGTTTTTCACTTGATTCTCTAGGATTCTCTATCTGCAAAGAGTGATAACTTAGTTTCTTCTTCACCTATTTTAATTCATTCAATTTCTTTTTCTTCTCTTATTGCTACAGCTAACATTTCTAGTACCATATTAAATAACAGTGGTGATAATGGACATCCTTGTTTCATTCCTGATCTTACTGGAAATGCATCTAGCTTATCCTCATTGTATATAATGCTTGCTGAAGGTTTTAGGTAGATACTGCTTGTTATTTTATGGAAAGTTCCATTTATTCCTATGTTCTCCAGTGTTTTCAATAGAAATGGGTGTTATATTTCATCAAAAGCTTTTTCTGCATCTACTGAGATATTCATGTGGTTTCTGTTAGTTTTCTTGTTGATATGATCAATAATGCTAATGGTTTTCCTAATATTGAACCAGCCCTGCATTCCTGGTATAAATCCTACCTGATCATAATGTCATAACTTGCTGTATTCTTTTTTGCTAAAATCTTATTTAAAATTTTTGCCTCTATATTCATTAGAGAAATTAGTCTATAGTTTTCTTTTTCTGTTTTGACTCTTCCAGGTTTAGGTATGAGCACTATATTTGTATCATAAAAAGAATTTAGGAGGACTCCTTCTTTCCCAATTTTCCCAAATAATTTTTAGAGTATTGCAATTAATTATTCTTTAAATGTTTGATGGAATTCACTTGTAAATCCATCCAGCCATAGAGATTTTTTTGGGGGGAGTTCATTGGTGGCTTGTTCAATTTTTTTTTCTGAGAATGGGGTTATTTTTGTATTCAACTTTCTCTTCAGTTAATGTGGGCAACTTATGTTTTTTAACATAATCATCATTCTCATTTAGATTGTCAAATTTATGGGCATACAGTTGGGCAAAGTAATATCTTTTTTTTATTTATTTACATTTTAAAATATTCATCTCCACAAAACTTGGGGTTCCAAATTTTCTCCCCATTTCTCCCCTCCCCCATCCCAAAACGCTGAGCATTCTAATTGCCCCTATCATCAATCTGCAGTCTCTTCTAACATCCCTCCCTTCCCTTATTTCCATCTTCTCTTTTGTCCTGTAGGGCAAGATAACTTTCTACACCCCATTTCCTGTATTTCTTATTTCCTAGTTGTAAGAACAATATTCAACAGTTGTTCCTAAAACTTTGAGTTCCAACCTCTCTTCATCTCACCCTCCCCACTCATTCCCTTTGGGAAGGCAAGCAATTCTATATAGGCCATATCGGTGCAGTTTTGCAAATGACTTCCATAATAGTCATGTTATGCAAGACTAACTATATTTCCCTCCATCCTATCCTGCCCTCATTTCTTCTATTCTCTCTTTTGATCCTGTCCCTCCCCATGAGTGCTGACTTCAAATTGCTCCCTCCTCCAACTGCCCTCTCTTCCCTCATCCCCTCCACCCTGCTTATCCCCTTCTCACTCACTTTCCAGTATGGTAAGGTAGTTTTTCATACCAAAATGAGTGGGCATTTTATTCCTTCCTTTAGTCGAATGTGATGAGAGTAAGCTTCATGTTCTTTTTTTCTCTCATTTTCACTCTTTTTCTCTCCACTGAAAAGTCTTTTACTTGCCTCTTTTAATGAGATATTTCACATTATCTTCCATTTTTTCAGTCTTTTGGCTCTGTTTTGTGATTTCTTGGTTTCTCATGAAGTCATTAGCCTCCATCTGTTCCATTCTAATTTTGAGAGAACTATTTTCTTCAGTGAGCTTTTGCACCTCTTTTTCCACTTGGCTAATTCTGGTTTTGAAAGCATTCTTCTCCTCATTG
>JAQQSK010016726.1:0-10343 GCA_028658325.1 Potorous gilbertii | reverse complement strand
CTTTGGGGTTTGAACATTTCTTGGTTGGCATTGTCTTCAGAGAGGATGATGTTGAGTTGCTGACCAAGTTCCAATGCCTTCTGGTAGAGCTCCCTGGCAACCAGACTATCCTTGTGAAGTGAAGCATCTTGTACTATATTGCTCATTCTGTAGAATCACAGAAAATTTCCGATCAGTGTTCAGGGATATAAATAATATCTTAGTCCTCTTAAGTCAAGCATTTGGTTAATCAAAGAAGTCATTTATTTACTAGATTGTAAGCAAAATTATATTTACTCTATTGAAAGGAGGGGCGAGGACAAAGAAGAAGTGATAGAAAGAGAGCACATGAGAAAAGGGGGAAGGAATTACCTGGACATGGATAATTGAGAGCAACAGAAAAAACAAAATTTTCAGCTGAGGTCAAAGATAAGTAGCTTGTCTATCTTTTCTCCCCTCAGTCTCTATCTGTGTGTCTTTCTCTCTCCTCTCCCTCTCTCTGCCTCTCTCTCCCTCTCCCTCCCTCTCCCTCTTTTTGTCTGCCTCTCTGCTTCTCTCTCCATCTCTCTCCCTTTTTCCGTCTGCCTATCTCTCTCTGCCTCTCTCTCTCTCTCTCTCTCTCTCTCTCTCTCTCTCTCTCTCTCTCACACACACACACACACACACATACACACCCCTTTGAACAAGTTTTCTTGGTCCCCCTTACTCAGAATCATGGAGAATAATAAGAAAATGGAGTGACGAGGAATATAGAGTGATGGAAAGACTTTAGGTACCACACACAATTTAGTAAACCAGCACACAATAGTGACTCTCAATAATAGCTTTTTTTTGAAAGACTTGCTTCCAATCAAGGCAAAATAGACATATGTTATCATGGGGCAGGAGGCAAAAGTTTCAAAAAAGGAGAGAGAATCAGAAGTCATCTCCAAAGGAAAAGAAAACCTTTTTTGAGATCTGGATTCAAAATCAATACTGATATGATAAGAAGACCAGGCTCAAGATATTTAAAATTAACTCTCTGTCCTCTACTTTATCCACATACCTAAAAGCTTCAAGTGACACTATTTTTTCCTTCCCCTTGCTTTCTTGGTCCCTTACAACCTGTTGCCCCCAACTATAGTCAGAGGCCTGTTCTAAAAGTCTGTTGGTAAAGATAATCCTGGAGTCATATATTCTAGGATAAAGTTCACACCTAAACAAGGTCCCTTGTCTTTTGCTAACCCAGAATCTGGAAGAGATCATATATTTGGTAAATTTGTAATCTTAATAGAAGATCTGGAACTTTTCTACAGTCATTCAAAATCTAAATACATTCCAAACATCAAACATATGACTACTGTATCTATAAAAAAAATCCACTACTACTGAGGTAGGTTTAATAATTATTATTCACATTTATATGTATGGCACCATAAGATTTTGAAATGATGTATTTATTTGTAAATACCCATGTGTATATAATATCTTATTTGATACATATATCATCTCTTACTACATATCACATTACAGATTATATGTATATCACATGTGTATTATATTGCCCATATATATCATTTTATCCTCATATATCATTTAATTCTCATAACAACCCTGTGAAGTAGGTACCATCCATTTTTATAGATTAGGAAATGAGATTAAGAGGCTTGCTCAGGATCACACTGTTAGTTAGTTAGGTATCTGAGTTAGTTTTAGAACTAGGGACTTCTTGGCCTCAAGCACAGCATTCTTCACAACACAGTTTGCCCGAAAGTTTCTTCATCTACAACTCCAGTTCAATTTTGAACAGAATGATGTACTAAGTACTGATTAGTACCAATAAAATCAATTATTTAAAATGTATCATCTTACCTCAAGGAGTAATTCGATTTCTAGAATATTATCCCCAACACACTGTCCTCAATAAGAATGATTCTACTACAATAATCCTCTCTCCCAGAACAAGCATCTAGAGCAAAGTAAGATATTAGACCAATTCAAATCACAATTAAACAGGTTATCTTACTTCTTATAAGCATCGTTACCTAAGTGATTTTACTCCCATTACTATAGCAAATCCAAAGATGGACAGGAGTTCTGTGATACAATAGAGTCAGCCTAACAATCCACAAAGGAATGAAGGATGTAATTGTCCAATCAATGATATCAAATTGGATGGGAAGTCCATTGAGTTTTTATTCATTATATATACCTTGGACAGGCACCAAATATGAACAAAGAGCTGGGCCCAAAAGTGAATGAAAAGCATGTACTGGATTGCATGAGAAATTGATCAATACTTTCAAAGATCAAATATTTCTCATCGACACAAAATTCCATCTGATTCCATGACTGCAGTTCATAAAATACCAAAGTCACTGAAAAACTGGAATTGCATGTGATCCCAAAATACCCCCGAGTAGAGTGCTAAGTATCTAGACATGTGGTATGATGATTTGACATGATGACCAACCTAATTTGGCTAAAATATTTACAAGAGTTCACTGAAACAACATATAATCCTACTACAGTAAGAATTCAATGAGTTAAACTCAAACCTGGTGAAGACTTCTTTCAGAGTATTCAGTTTTGAAAGAGATATAAAGTGAGCATAAGTGGGCTGCAGTAATTTATTATCAAAGATTAGCTCATAAGAAATGATGAAAGTCAGGAAGAGATAAAAAGGGACACCACTCCAAAATTGGGGTACAACCTGTGAAAATGACTAGAGTTGAGAGATGAAATACTGTTGTTCTAGGGGTAGTAAGGAGGCCAATATCACTAGACCAAACAGTATGTGGAGGGAGTGGAAGCTGTAAGGTATAAGAAGGAAAGTTGGAGAGGGGGCTAGGGCAGTTTATGAAGGACTTTGAACATCAGAGAATTTTATATTTGATCCTAGAGGCAATAGGGAACCACAGGAGTTTATTAAGGTGTTTTTGCGGGGAGGGGGGTGGAATAGCACAGGGAGGGAGGTGATATGGCTGTACTTGTACTTTAGAAAGTTCATTTTAATAACTAAATGAAGAATGGATTAGAGTGGAGATTTCTGCCAGGCATACTAATCAGAAGGCTACCAGTTATAAGTAGGTGTAAGAGGTGTAAGGAAATGAGGGAAACCAGGGTGTGCAGTATCACAGGAAAGAAAGGGAGATATATACACAAAATATTATGAAGGTAAAAATTGACTGTATGTCATGTAGTTGAGAGAATGAGACTTCTGGGATGAAGATGAAACCTAGTTTTCGACCCTGAGGGACAAAGAGGATAGTAGTACACTTGAAAATAATAGGGAAGTTTAAAGGGGGATTTTGAGGAAAAGATATTGAGTTCAGTTTTGAATATGTTGAGTTTAAGATGCCCACAGTATATCCAGTTCACGATTTCTAGCATGTACTTAGAGATGTGAGACTAGAGGTCAGGAAAAAAGTTAGGGCAAAACAGATCAATTTGAGAAGTGTCATCAGCACAGAGATGATAATTTATCAATGGGAGCTGATGAGAACATCCAAGTGAAATAGTATAGTGCTAGAGGAGAAAAGGGTCCAACCTAGAGCCCGCCCTGTGGGACAACCATGATTATCAGATAACCTGGATGAAAATTCAGCAGTAGAGATTGAGAAGGAATGGCTGGATAGGGAGGAGAAGAAGCGGGAGAATACTGTCCTGAAAACCAAAGAAGAGTACATCAAGGAGGAAAGAGTGATTAATAGGGTCAATCAAAGGCTAAAGAGAGGTCCAGAATGAGCACTGAGAAAAGGTCATTAAATTTATTAGTTAAGAGATCATTGGTAAATTTGGAGGGAGCCAGAGTATAGAGTTAAGAAGAAAGTGAGAGAAAAGGAATTATAGACAGCCTTCTCAAATAGCTTAACCACAAAATGGAGGAGAGATATGGAAGGATATTGGGGATGTACAATCTAGTGAAGGGTTTTTTTGAGGATAAGACACTAGCAAGTTGTAGGCAGTAGGGAGCAGTCATTAGACAGGGGAAAATTAAAGATGAGAGAGTGGGAATGATAGAAGAAGCAATCTCTTGACAAAACCAGAATAGGATGGGATCATTTGTAGGCAGAGGTGAGCCTTGGCAAGAAGGATCTCCTCTTTATGTGAGACACAGGTAAAAGAAGATAGGGACAGAAATCATATGAGTAATGTGATATGAGGAACTAGGAAGAAAAGGGAGCTCTTTGCTCCTTGAAGTCCCTCCCATGACTGCAAACTTCAGTTCTCCTCTCTGCCCTAGAACTGAAACTAGGGACTTTGCTTTCTCAGCCAAATCCCTACCCCTCTGCTACTGCACTCTCTGGGCATGTGCTCACTCCTTGCCCACAGCTGTAGTTTGGGACCTCAATTTTTTCAGTAAAATAGGAGACAAATTCTTATTTGAAAAGATGGGGAGAAGAGGATCCATGGAAGGTCTGAATAACAATGAAAAGTCATGGAGGTAAGTGGGAAAATGAGTTAAATAAAGAGTTGTAAAAAAGAATTGCCTTGCACAGCTGAGGTTATGAAATGCAAATTTGTAATTTACCCACTCAGCATGGTTTTTCAATTTTTTTCTTTGTTCAGCAGCACATATATAGGAACAAAGGTAATGAATGTTGGGAGTGATGCTTGTTTACCAAGGCAAGACTGGTGATATGATAAAGAGGCAAAGAACTCAGAAGAAGACAATGCAAAGTTGAATTGGTTCACCAAGGGGCAAAGATGGAGAAAGGAGGAGAATGTAGCTAGTGAATATTTGATGGTCTGGTAGATAAATGGGTGTTTGAGGGAATGGAGGGGGTCAAATTTGGGGGGCAAACCAACAAGCATTTGGTTGCCAGGCAGAGGGAAAGGTGGAAAGAAAACAAATTGTGATCAAATATGGAAATTTCAAAGTTAATAAAGATGAAAATGGTACGTTTGTGAGTGATGGCAAGCTAAAGTGTACAACCATCTTTGAGTGTGACTGAGGCAGAGTAAAAGAATAGGTCATGAGAAATAAGTACATTAAGGAATGAGGGGTTAAGGTTTTAGAGTGAGCATTATGTATATATATATATATATATATATATATATATATATATATATATTGAAATCTGCTAGTATAAGGGCAAGAAAGAAAGACCTCTGAGATAGGTACTGAACTCATTGAGAAAAGAAGTATATCCTGAAGGCCTGTAGATTTTAACTGTCAGAATTTTGATTGGGTGGTAGATATGGATTGAGTAAAACCTCTCAGGAGGAGAGGTTACTAAATGTTTACAGTAAAGGCAGAACTTAGAAGTGGTAATGGGAAGCACAGGCTACTCCAAACTCCCCTCTTTTACATGAATGAGTGAAAATGCTGCCAGTACTGAAAGGGGTAACTTCTTGGGAGGGAGATAGCTCTCAGTGAGAGAGAAAGATAAAAGGAGTGGGAAAGTAAAATATTTAAATGAAAGCAAGCTTATTGCCTATGAAACAGGTATTTCAGAGAGTGTAGTAAAAGGCATGGGTAGTTTTCTGGTGGGACACTTTGGGGTGGAGAAGGGTTAAAATGGAAATAAGGGATAGGGAAGCGTTGATTGAGAAATGGAGCTTGAGAGCCTACAGGGATTAAGAATCACTGGGATACAGAAGAAAAGGGCATGTGTGGGGTGGGGGAGAGAGAGTTTGTTCATCTTTAGTGGAAGATTTTAGATAGATTTTCCATATCTATAAGGGTTTTGGATTTTTTGTTTCAGTTTTTGGTTTTTTTTTTGGCTTTAGGGTGGAGTCTTTCCAGAGTCTTGGGCAATTCAGGTGAGGGAGCAGAGACTAAGAGTAAAATGACAACGTGTTACTCTCCTTCCCCCTAAGGCTGAGACTTAACAGAATGGCCCCCTCTGTCCTCTCCTTAGCTGAGATTGGTGCAATGGAATGGCACTTCTCCTCTTCCCATAGAAGACTGGAGACACAGGAAGCAAGATATTATGGGGCCCTTTGGAAGGGAAATCTTAAAGAGCCCTTCTCCATAGTAAACTTAGAACTTAACTGTAAAGACTCTGGAAAAATGAACACAGCTTGGGGGACCTCATAATGGCCCACCACATCACAACGAGAAAAAAAATTAAGATAAATCTCACTTTTAAGGCCTGGTAGAAAATACACATATACACATATCATTATAACATTTTATATATGCTTTTATTTACAAATATAGATAAAAATACAGTATACATGTATGTGTCCCTGAATGATCTGCCAGTATTCACAAGAGAAATCTGGTCAAGGGACTTTTTAAAAAATCAAAAGGTGAATTTACATCTTAAAATTTACTGTTTGCCTAATGTTATCTCCAAATCATTCTATAGTCAGAGTGGTCAAAATAATGAAAACAGGCATCTGAGATGCAGGGAATAAAACGGGAATCAATTCAGAAGAAAATCCAGGAAGCTCTTGAGAAACTGAATTATACTCTAGTACTTTGAAAAGGAACCTCAGACGATGAGCCTTCCCTTACTCCTCAAGAACTAAGTCTTTAGGGAGGATTCTGGGAAGATGGAAGAGTAGGTCAGAAAATTCCAGACAGCAAGTAGGGGAAGAAAGGACCATCCACTGTCCCAGGATGCCAGGCCAGCTGTGCTGACCAGATATGGCCCCAGACTGCAACAGTGAGTAAGAAGGAGAGAGCACATACCCAGTGAGTACAGTAGCTGATAAGTGGGGACTTGGCTGGGAAAGCAGAGTCTGTAGCTTCAGTTCTAGGGCAAAAGGGAGAGCTGAAGTTTGCAGCCATGGGAGGAGCTTCAAGGAGCAAAAGTGTTTGTTGGATAAAGTGGTTGCGGGCCCTAGCCAAGGTTTAGGATGGGGAAGAATGCATGAGGTGGAACAACGTTCAGACTCTCAGAAGGATCAGAGACCTGGGGCACCATTATCCATGGTTGGTACTAAAACCCAATTACAATAATAAGCTGCTAAAAAGTAATACAAAATAAAAATAAAATAAGTAAGAAAAAAGAGAAAGAACTCAAAGATAGACAGCTACTATGGGGATAGAGATCTGAGTGCATATTCAGAGGAAGATAGCAAAGTTAAAAAAAGCCACTCCTACCTCAAAGAGAAACATCAAATGGTCACAAGCCCAAAAAGAGTTCTTAAAAAGGACTTCAAAAGTCAAATAAGAGAGATCTTCAAAGTCTCTCTGCAGAACCGATTTCACGACATGGGAGATACTAGCATAGGACCTAGGACCATATGAGCAAAACAGACTTGCTCAAAAGAAATGAGTTGCAAAAATTTAGAGAATTCACCTCAAATGTTCACATAATCTATTTGTGCCTGACTTATGGTAGAACTAGCTTGTATTAGTCTGATCAGTCACAGAAAGATATACTGTAATTTGACTCATAACATAGTGATGTCATTTTGGTTCTCTTCAAGAATAAAAGACAACAACCAATGAAGAGAGACTGAGGAAAAATTAGGGGGGAAAAGGAAAGCAATCTAAGAAAATAAAGAAAAATATGAAAAGAGAAGTATCCAATTGGGGAAAAAAGGATCCAAGAACTTAAGGAAGAAAATGACTCCTTGAAAATGAGACCTGAGCAAGGGGAAGGAAATGACCTATAAGACATAAGAAATAAACAAAATAAAAATAGAAAAAAATGTGAAACATCTTATTAGAAAACAATGGATCTAGAGAATACTTTGAGGAGAGACAATGTAAGAATTGTTGGACTACCTGAAAGTTACAATCAAAAAAAGAATCTTGATAATATTATAAGAAATTATTAAGGAAAGTTGCCCTGAAGTTCTTAAACAAGAGGTTAAAGTAGAAATAGAAAAAAATCCACCAATCAACACCTGAAAGAGATCCCAGAATGAAAACTCACAGTAATATCATTACCAAATTTCAAAGCTCCCAGATTAAAAAGAAAAATATATAAGCAACAAGAAAAGAAAATTAAATACTGTGTAACTACAATTAAATATTACACAGTTTCCACATTAAAGACTATGGTCTTGGTGTTGAGGTCAGAGAACCATATGCTGAGGTTTAGGGTGCTTGGGACCCCAGGTCCTGCCAAAAGGAATTCAACCCATGCCTTCTTTCAGTGAAAGCAAAACCAGGTTTATTAAAGATTAGCCATATTGGGTTGACTCTTTAAGAAGCCTCACCATTTGTGACACTTGTACTGACAAGTGGACCAGATGGAATCTCAGCACCTTCATGGAGACAAGAAGGCTCTTATATATGGAAAGACTATGGGAGGGATCTGGGGGTGGTCTAGTAGTCTGGGCTGATGGGAAAAGGAGTTTAGGTAAAGTCCTGAGGAGGAGTCTAAGGAGGATCTCAATGGGCTTGGGGTGATTAGAGGTCAGAACCAAGAGAATGTGGGGTTTTGGTGTGATAGAAAATGAGAAACTGCTGGAGGCAATTGGAAGGCAACAGATAAAGGAGGGCTAGGGTGGGAAGCAGGCAGGGCAATCCAGAGGTAACAGACAATGGAGGGTTATAGAATCTATGATGGGAAGCATCCAGAGGCAATCAGACAAAGCCATAACGAAAGGCTTATGGCCTCAGGTGAAAGCCAAATTAAGATTCAAGGAGAGTTCTAGGGCGTTCCCAGAGTCTGTATCCAAGAGCTGAGGTTGTGATAAAAAATAACTTACCCAAAGTTGAACAAAAAAAAAATGGATATTTAACAAACTAAAAGGTATTTGTCACAAAAAGATCAGAACTCAATGGAAAATTCAACCTATAAGAATTCAGGAGAAATATTAGACAAACATTAATGACCAATTATAAAGGACCAAATAAGGTCAAACTGTTTTACTTCTTATATGTGAAAATGTTATCAGTATTCTTAAAACTGTCATTAGTTGGGTAGTTTGGAAGAAAGCTTGGGGCTGAGTTGATTAAGATGGGGTGATTCAAAAAATTAAAATAGGTAGGAAAAGGTAAAAAAAAGAGTAATTATCTTATACAATTGAGGTATGAAAGGAAGAACTGATATAAAGGAAGCAAGTGGGTGGTGGGCTAGTACTGTGGGAAACTTACTCTCATAGGACCTAGGGTAAAGAACACCATATAGTTCTAGAAGGATATAAAAGTCTTCTAAATTTATAAAGAAATAAGATGGTGAGGGGAAAGAATGAGAAAGAGACTTTTAGAAGGGTGTGTAGATTAAAATTAGGGGAGAGCATAAGGAAGGATTCTTTAAAAGAGTATGCATTAAGGAAGTAGTGGTTATAAGTAAATTAGAAGTGTGAGAAGGGATGTGATAAAAAGAATCTAAGTAGGAAAATAGTGAGGAAAAATAGGATTGAGGGAAATAAACAAATAGCAATTAATTATAACTTTGAATGTGAATAGGATGAATTCACCAATAAAATGGAAATAGATAGCAGAATAGATTAAAAACCAAAATCCAACAATGTGCTGTTTACAAGAAGCACATTTAAAAATGATAACTATACACAGTTAAAATAAATGGCTAGAGTAGAATTTATTATGTTTCAGCTGACGTGAAAAAGTCAGGTATAGCAATCATGATCTCCTACAAAGTTAAAGCTTACAGATTCAATTAAAAGAGATAAACAAGAAAACTACAATATGATTAAGAAGGTATCATAGACAAAGCAGTAACAGTACTAAACCTATATGCATTAAACACTATACACATATAGCATCTACATTTTTAAAAGAAAAGTTAATGAATTATAGGTGGAAATAAACAGTGGTATTATAATACTGGGGAGGGGAGGTTAATCTTACCTTCTCAGAACTAGACAAATATAACCAAAATAAATAAATAAATAAGAACACAGTCAAGGAATTGAAGAGAATTTTACATAAGCTAGATATGATAGTTATCTGCAGAGAAATGAATGGGAATTGAAAAGAATACACCTTTATCCTCAGTAGTATGTGGTACCCTTTACAAAAACTGGTCATATATATTAGGGTTTTAAAATTTTACACTTAAAAGTAGAAAAGCAGAAATTTTAAATTCATCCTTTTAAGATCATAATGCAATAAAATTTATATTTACTAAGGGACCATGAAAACATAGAATAATAACTAATTGGAGACTAAAAGAATGAGTGAATTAAAGAATAACTCACAGAAATAATCAATAATTTCATTAAAGAGAATAACAATAACAAGATAACATATCAAAACCTATGGAATACAGCAAAAGCAGTAATTGAAGGAAAATTTATATCTTTAAATGCTTTCATCAATAAAATAGAGAAAGCAAACCAAAGAATTGGGTATGTAATTTAAAAAGCTTGAAAAAGAACAAACTAAAGATCCCCAAATCAAATACTCAATTAGAAATCCTAAAAATTAAAGGTAAGATTAATAAAATTGAGTATAAGAAAAGCATAGAATTAATAAATAAAACTAGGAGTTGGATTCATAAAAAAAA
>JAQQSK010016725.1:0-10343 GCA_028658325.1 Potorous gilbertii | reverse complement strand
GGGATGGGGAGAAGTTGGAACTCAAAGTTTTAGGAACAACTGTTGAGTATTGTTCTTGCTACTAGGAAATAAGAAATACAGGTAATGGGGAATAGAAAGTTATCTGGCGCTACAGGACAAAAGAGAAGTTGGGGTAATGGAAGCGAGGGATGAAAGAACAGAGGGTAGATTGGTGATAGGGGTATTAGAATGCTCAGTGTATTGGGGATGGGGAGGGGACAAATGGGGAGAAAATTTTGGAACCCAAAATCTTGTGAAAATGAATGTAAAAAGTTAAATAAATAAATTTATATTAAAAAAAAGGAGTTAGATGGCCAAATGGCCATCCTTTTATTATGACTAAATTACCCAAAAATTATGTCTCTTCAATCTTTTTAAATGCCACATGTCTTTGGCAGAAAACCCCATGAACAGAGGTCCAGAGGGTCATGAACAGTCTGACTCAACTGAACAACAGTAACAACAGTAAGAGGGAACCAGGTTCCTCCAAAAGCTTCCCATTCCACTTTTCTGCAGCTCTAATTGTTAGGAAGTTTTCCCTGACGTCAAACCTCAATTGACCTCATCACAACTTTCACTGATTGCTCCTCGTTCGGTTTTATGAGGCCAAAAAATCTAATCTGACAAAGCTTGTAAAATTGGGGATGATGATGATGATGATGATGATGATGGCATTTATAAATTACTGATTTTGTGCCAGGCACTCTGTTAAGCATGTTACATATATGATCTCATTTGGTTCTCACAACAATCCTGCAAAGTAGATGCCATTATTATTGCAATTTTAGACTTGAGGAAACTGAGGCAAACACAGATGAAGTGACATGCCCAGGGTCACACAACTAGTATTTTAATTTGAAACCAGATCATCCTGACTGCAGGCCCAGCCTTCTGAATGTGAAATTCAGTCATGATGGTGATGACTATGATAGTAATCACTGATCTGTAAAATGTAGAACAACTTTTAATAGATGTCATCACACTGAATACTCATGATATCCATGCTACTTGGAATGAAAGCTTTCAAAACAAAGGGACCTAATGGAAGAAATCAGTCGTGCAGGAAAAAGATGAAGTTCTTATAATTCCCATCTATCAGCCAGGAGCATCCTGAAATTGCTTTCAGTGAGCCTACAGAGGATGAGTTTACATGCCAACGTTCATTAATTTACAAAGACCAGTCATCTAAGCTACATATGTAATACCCAGAAGAACTTTCTGTTAACCCTGTAGGCTAGGATGCTAACGGAGAGGCCTGATTCCCTTGGGCTCACTCTTTCTTCACTGCAGGTCATGAGTAAATAATACATAGCACTGATAAAGAATCAAGTCTGTGACACAAAAGATCCTCATAGTACACCAGACTTCAAGGAGTCACTCAGGACAGTTTCCAGGGAGCATTTGGTGCACCCATCAGCAATGATGCACAATGGTTATGGGAAAACCAGACCTCTCCTGGGGAAAATCATGAGACCTGAGTATTCTCAGGACATATTCCAAGATCTGTCTAGACCCTGGCTCTGAAAAGGATACTGGGGGAATATATACTGGGAATGGTAAAAGGAGGAAAAGAGAGTGATCAAAGGAAAGAGAACCCTAACAATAGTGATAGCTACTGATGCAAATTCACTGGGGGTGAAAGGGATGGGGATATCAAATGCATGTCACTTGGAGATCAAGTCTAGGGTATAGCCATTCCTATGTATTGTTGATACAGATTGGAGATAGAAGCATGAATCCGGGGGCTAGTAGTTCCCCTGAGGTGAGAGGACAGAAATGCAGTCCTTTCTTCCCCTTTGAGAAACTTCTCCAGGGAAAGAGCATGACTTTCGTGAAGTATTAGTGGTTGGAGAGATGATGAGGTTATGTACCAGCTGGAAACAGAAGGGAGGAAGCACAGAAGATGGTAAGCAATACACCTCCCCTTTCAGGGTAGGATGTAGGGAGGAGGGGCACTGTCCTGGTAGCTGGAAGCTAGTTCTAGCTTTCGATATAAAGGAGAGAGTAAGCAAGAAGAAGGAAAGAAAGAGAGTAGAAGGAGAGAAAGATGATGGGAGATGGGATGGAGGGGAAAAAAGATTGTGATATTGTGTTTTCTCACAGCCCACACCTTCATTAGATACCTCCAGGTAAAGTCCTAAGCCTCCTGGTCTACTTTCTTCTTGGGCAGTCCATTTCTCCTGGATTCATCTTTATTAGCCTCCCCCTTGTGACCATTCCCCCTTTCCTCCAAAACTGAGCATCAGTGACCCTCCCATTTAAGGCCTGGATCATCCTTAACTCCTTCTCTAGGGCAATCTGGTCTTTTTCTGTATTCCAGCCAATCTATCAGACAAGCCTGTTACCTGAACCATTACTTCATGAGAATGGACTGAATACAGGTTAAAAGTGTACTTGGACTGTGAATTTCTCTTCCAGAGAAAGAATTGATATTGATTGAATACAAACTGAAGCATGCTATTTTTCACTTTCTTTTATTTGAGTCTTCTTGTACAAAATGACTACTATGGAAATATTTTACATAATTACACATTTGTAACCTATATCTGATAGCTTACAGTCAGAAAGAGGGGAGGGAAGGAAGGGAAGGATAGAATTGGAACTCTAAGTTTTAAATAAAAATTCTAACTTAATTCAAAATATAAAATCGACCTTATTACAGGAAGAATAAAGATTATATTCTCAACATTGACAAAACTAGTTGAAAACAGCGCTAGTATCAATAAAGTATCATATGCCTTCATCCTTATTGCTATGACTATGATGAAGATGATAACGAGGTTCCATGTAATCCAGTTAATCCAATCCTCTTTGAGAATAAACCCTGCAGAGCAAACCAAGGCTTGTTACTTCTTAGAAACTGGTCCCAGTTAGACTATACAATTTCCCTTCTCACTGTCCTCCTCTAGAAGAGCTGAAACAAGTTGTCTCTTTTCCCACCCCCAATCACAGCCCACAGCTGGCTTTCTCCACCACCTCTGGATTATCTGACACACTGAATTATATACAATCTGTTCCGCCCTCAGGAAATTTCCCGTCTCCCAGCCTCAAATTCCTGAAGAGATCTCTGGGCCACTGTGGAGGAGAGAAACCCACATGTTGCTGTGGGAACATGGATTGAGTTATAAATGTCTTTGAAAGGGGAAAAGGGATACTTCCTGTCAGGACTGTCCAGAAATTAGAGTAAGAACAGTATGAAGACAAGGAATTGACACCCAGTGAGTATTTCATTAGAACTGTCCTGTAATATTGTCCAATTATGCCCCTCCATCCCTTCTCACAGGTTACCATTACCTTGACAACTGTGCCACATCCACAAATAATAAATACAAACACCAATTTCCACTGAATAGGTCACTGCCAGGATTATATTCAGCTGCCTCCAAAACATACTTTCCAAAATTTCCTCTGAAAGAGAACACAAGGGTCAAGGACATAATCACTCAGACTCACCCTAAACCCCTTGACTGTCAGCTCCAACTAAAGGACTCAGGACCTTCCAAAAAACACAATCTGTCTCATGGAAGATCACCACTAGTCTAACCCTCTAGCTGAAGAGAGAAGGTACTGAAGTGGAGAGATGTGAATCTCCTGTGATCCCATGGTCCCCAAAGTTATCTTATTACCACTTCTTTGCACCCATGTTTTCTGAGACAGTGGACATTCCAGAAGAAAGATAGAGACCACAAGCCTCAAGGACAGAAGGTGTTATTGGAAGGATCCAGGGGCTCATACAAATTTCCTTAGCTCCAGTCACAGACCCCTGAGGAAAGAGGAGCTCTGAGACTGAGAAATATCTTATACTCCTTTAGCTTCTGTCTGTATTAGTTTATAAGTAAAGTACCCAAGAAAACCCCTAAGAGTGCTTATTATAGGAGTTACATATGCTGTTGTTGGGGTAAGTGGATTAGGGGAAGGGTGGAGGTATCAAGTGCTCATATCCTTCTAGCTTTCCTGATCAAACTGGCCCAGAGGGTCCAAGAGGAATTCTCTGCACTGACTTTTCATCATACTTACCTTGTTTGGTAATTAAAAAATATACATACACAAAAAATGAAATTATCCACAAGCCAAGAATGCTCCTCATCATATTTCCCACCTGTGGATCCATTGGAATCGACTCTTCTTCACCTGAAACACAGTATGATAACTCAGGAGAATCTGACCTACATACTCTATCCTGACACAAAGATTATCTCATATTTTTCTTTGGGAGTCTCCTGCTCAAGTAAATGGATGTCAGTTATAGGAACTTTCTCCCGAAGACAGCACATTCTTGGCCTTGCTCAGGGAAGAGGATGGAGATCTGGATAAATATAAGAAGAAGTAAGGTTATGGCCACACACTCCAGTATTCCTAAGCACTAGCCCCATCCCTGGGTCTCTGGCCCCAGTTTGCACCCATTCCTCACCCACAGATGTTTCCCCTCAAACCCCAGAAACTGTCCACCAACCTCAGAACAGAATATACTTATTGAGAATATACAGAGGGGTCTACAAGGAATGAATGTGTCATAGGTGTGAAGAGGTGCTACTTTGGATATTTGGGAAGTCAGTGAATCTTTTAGTCAATAAGTATTTATTGTCTTCTCTGTGCTGGACATTGTGCTAAGTGCAGCAGATATGAAAAAAGGCAAAAGACAATCTCTGTTCTCAAGGAGTTCACAGTCTAATGGAGAGACAACTTACAAAAAGTTATGTGCAAATATGTGCTATTGAATATAAATAGGAAATAATTCTCCCTCCCTCCTTCCTGTTCTTTTCTTTCTCCTTCCTTGTTTCCTCCTTTTCTCCCTCCCTCCCTTCTTTCTTTCCTCCCTCTCTCTCTTCTTCCCTCACTCTCTCCCTCTTTCCCTTCCTGCCTCTTTTACTTTCTCTCCTTCCTTTCTCCTGCCTTTCTTCCCCTTTTTCTCTTCCCATTACTCCTTTCCTCCCTCTTTCCCTCTCTCCCCTCTTTCCTTCCTTCCTTCCCTAGTGCTTAGCACAATGCTTGGCACATTAAATGTTTATTGAATTGAATTATTCTCACTTGATCCTAAGCAATAATTCTTTGTGGTGTGCACTGTTATAAATCCCATTTTATATAAAAATAAATTGAATCTGTGAGGTTACAGGACAGGTCCAGAAACACAAAGCTAGCAAACATCTGAGGCAGAATGTGAACTCAGATTTTTCTGACTCTAACTCTGAACGTTCACTGCATCACCCAGCTCCTTCTGAACCATGCCACAGTCAGGGACTCATTTCCTTAACCATGTTCTATGGTGTCTCATGAGGAGGGGTTCAAAGGGATAATGCTCATATTGGTGATATTTTTGATATTAATTTATTAGCCACTAGAATGTTGCATATGGTAAATCAATGCAGTAGTTTTCCATTTCACAATAATATCAGCTACTTCCCACATCAAAATAACATCAAGATAACCAATTTCATTGCCAAATTTACTCTCATTCTTCCACTGTGCTTCCTTAATCCCATAACATCTTCTATGGCTCATCCTGATTAGAATTATGGGTCCTGTCATGTAGTCAAAAGCCCAAAGTATTTCTTAGTCAAATTAGTTTAAAAACTTCTGGTCTTTGGCTCCTCTTCTGTCTTACCAACATAGTAACTATGGTGTGTGTGTGTGTGTGTGTGTGTGTGTGTGTGTGTGTGTATGTATATTGTATATGTGTGTGCTGAGTCACTAGAACCTGAGCAAATATGATGCTTCTTCTACAACCCTCCCTTGCTACTTTCTTCTTATTTCGTTCGTTTCCCCTTTTTCTGTCCCTCCCTCCCAATCTTCCCACTTCCTTTTGTTCCCTTCTGTTGAAATCTGAAAAATTGTCACTGGAACATAACACAACAGTGAAAAAGAAGTATTAGAATCTCATCTCTACATAAGTAGGAGGTATCAGGCGGAGAGAAGAATAAGATAAACCAACATCTTATGTAGACATGTACTCCAAAACTTACTTAAGACTAATTTTCTTGACTTCAGACCCTGGTCTAGCCCCTTGGATTAGGTTATCCTTGGAACTGTGGGGCAACATTCTGTTTATATACTCTCAGTGTGGAACTACAACATTTTTTCTCCTCTGGATGACAGATAAGCCTAATCATGAGTGACCCTCATGCCACCAGGAGACAAAATTCAAAGTCTTGTCTCACTTGAAATCAGAAAAAATATGTTCCCCCATTCTCAGGTGATGTATTACAAGTTCAAGAGACAGTGATAGTGGATTCTTTCAATGACTATTTTGCCCTCTTGATCCATGATCTCAGGGAAGCTTTCCTTGATATTTCTAGAAAATATTGTCCGGACTCTTATGGCTTCTCAGTAGACAAATAAAGTTGACGTTTTCTTTCCTGAATCTATTTTCCAGGTCACTTTATTTTGTCAATGAGATATTTTAGATTTTCTTCTATTTTTTCATTCTGCAGATTTTGTTTGACTGATTCTTTATGTCTCACAGTTATTTGTTTCTAATTTACCAACTCTAATTTTTAATATATTGTTTTATTCAGTTAGCTTTTGTGCCTCCATTTCCATTTCTACAATATTCCTAGTTAGGTTCTGTACCTCCTTATCCACTTGGCTATTTTAAGGAGCTATTCTCTTCATTGAATTCATTTTTCATTTTGTCAAGTGCATATTCAAAATTATTGGTCAATTTTTCTTCTACCTCTCTAATTTGTCTTTTAAAATCCTACTTCGACTTTTTCAAGAAAGCTTGTGGGGCTTGAAATCAGTTTATTTTCACCTTTGTGGTTTCAAATGTGGGTATACTGTCAGTGCTATGCTATTCTGAAATCATATTTTGATCTTCCCTTTCCCTGTAGTAAGATTCTATGTTCTTTGCTTTTCTGATTTGCTTATTGCTCATAATTGTTGCCTTTTTCCTCACTTTTAAAGTGGATCTCTGGGAGGAGGAACCAAGATGACGGAGTGACAGCATGGACTTTCTACAATGCTCCTGCTAATCCCAGTCAAATACGTGTAAAAAATGGCTCTAAACAAATTCAGGAGCTGTAGAACCCACGACATGACTGATTGAAGCAAATCTCAAGCCAAGACACCCTGGAAGGTGACTGGGATGTGTCTATCATGCCATGCTGGGAGCAGAACACAGTCCAGCCTGGGCCACGACTGCATAGTGTGTACCTGAGCAGGCCTTGGGGGGACTGAATCTCTTACCCCTGTGGTGATTTCCAGACTTCATGGCCTGAAAACGATGAGGACAAATTGGAAGGTCAGTGGAAAGGTTCTGTGGGACCAGTTCAAGAGAATGAAGTGGTCTGGTTGCAGCCCCAGGGCAGCAGAGGTGGGAGGGGGAAGAGGAACCAGTGGCAGCCACAGCAGTATCAGGGGCAGCTGTATCCACTGTTTCTGGAGCTCTAGGATTACAGATTATAGGGAAATCAAGCAGCTGACAGTACACACCCCACCTCCACTGGAAGCAGAGAATTACCTTGACAAAGAGCTCAAAAGTCAAGTAAATGGCTGTGGAAATGAGCAAAACCTGGGAAAAAGGAAGAGACTATAGAATCTTACTTTACTGACAAAGAAGACCAAAACATGCAGACTGAAGAAAACAAAGCAAAGCTCCTACACCCAAAGCCTCCAAGAAACATATGAATTGGTCTCAGGTCATGGATGACCTCAAAAAGATTTTTGAAAATCAAGTAAGAAAAGTAGAGCAAGAATTCGGAAGAGAAAGGAGAGTGAAGCAAGAAAATAATGAAAAAAGGAAACAACTGTTTGCTTAAGTTTTTGCCAAAAAATGCTGAAGAAAATAACACTTTAAAAAATAGACTAACCCAAATGGCTAAAGAGATCCAAAAACTCAACGAAGAGAAGAATGCCATAAAATACAGAATTGATCAGATCCAAAAGCTCATTGAAGAAAATGATTCCTTAAAGATTTGAATGGAGCAGATGGAAGCTAATGACTTTATGAAAAATCAAGAAATTTTGAAACAAAACCAAAGGAATGAAAAAAATAATAGAAAAAGTTAAATATCTCATTAGAAAAAGAACTGACCTGGAAAATACTTACAGGAGAGACAATTAAAAAATTATGGGACTACCTGAAAGCCATGACCAAAAAAGCAACTAGACTTCATCTTTCATGGAATTATCAAAGAAAACTGCTCTGATATTCTAAAACTAGAGGGTAAAATAAATATTGAAAGAATCCACCAATCACCTCCTGAAAGAAATCCCAAAAGAAATACTCCTTGAAATATTGTAGTCAAATTCCAGAGTTCCTGGTCAAGGAGAAAGTATTGCAAGCAGCCAGAAAGAAACAATTCTAGTATTGTGGAAATACAATCAGGATAACACAAGATGTAGCAGCTTCAACATTAAGGGATAAGAGTCTTTGGAATATGATATTCCAGAAGTCAATGGAACTAGGATTAAAACCAAGAATCATCTACCCAGCAAAACTAAGGATAATGTTTCAGGGAAAAAATGGTTATTTAATGAAATAGAGGACTTTCTTGAAGAAAAGACCAGAGCTGAGTAGAAAATTTGACTTTCAAAAACAAGAATCAAGAGAAGCATGAAAAGATAAACAAGAAAGAGAAATATTAAGAGACTTAGTAAAGTTGAACTGTTTACATTCCTACATAGAAAGATAGTATTTGTAACTCTTGAGACTTTTCTCAGTATTTGGGTAGTTGGAGGGATTATATACATATAGATAGAGGGCACAAGGTAAGTTGAATTGGAAGGGATGATATCCAAAAAAACTAAATTTAGTAGTGAGAGAGAAATATATTGAAAGGAGAAAGGGAGAAAAGGAATGTGACAAATTATCTCTCATAAAAGCGGCAAGAAAAACCTTTCTCAGTGGAGAAGAAGGGTGGAGGTGAAAGGGAAAATGTGAAACATATTCTCATCACATTTGGTTTAAGGTGGGAATAATATGCATGCTTACTTTGGTATGAGGCAACTTTCCTTGATGCTTTCCTGAAAGATATTGTCCAGGTTCATTTTGTCATCATGCTTTCCAGTAGGCCAATAATTCTTAGATTCTCTCGATTGGATCTGTTTTCCAGGTCAGTTGTTTGTCCAAAGAAATATTTTAGATTTTTTTTCTATTTTTTCATCCCTTTGATTCTGTTTGACTGATTCTTGATGCCTCATACAGTCATTAGCTTGTACTTGCCAATCTTAATTTTTAACAGATTGCTTTCTCCAGTTAGCTATTGCATTTCCTTTCCCATTTGTTCAATTATTTCAGTTAGATTTTGTATCTCATCTATTTTTCCAATTTTCTTTTTCAATTCTTTGGTGAAATTTTTAAAATTTTATTTTTTAAATCAGTCGTCAATTTTTCTTCTACCTCTATAATATGGTTTTTAAAATCCTTCCTGAGGGGGCAGAGCCAAGATGGCAGAGTATAAAGACTCACATATGCTAGCCCCAAACCCACAGCCCATGGTTTCCTCTAAAAAGAACTCCCAACAAATTCTGGAACAGTGGAAGCCATGCAGCAATACAGTGGAGATTTCCATTCCAGAGAGCCTGGAAAAACCAACCCCAAAGGTCCATCTCGTACCAGACGGGAGCAGAGCCCTTCCCTGCCCTGGCCACGTGGCACCGAGAGGAGCAAGCAGATCCGAGCAGGTTTCAGGGATTGAATCTCCAGCGGGCACAAAGGTCCCTCCACCCACAGACACACGGGTCAGTGAAAGAGACGTCTGGACCGGCTGAGAGGGCAGCGGGGTGTCTCCATGACTCGCCCCCTTGGGAGGGAGCAGCAGAGGCAGTGGGAGGAAAGAGACTCCCAGAGCAGGAAGGAGCTCAGCAGCAGCTCCATTACAGAAGGTCTCTGCATGAACCTAAGGGAAGTGAGCCTGGGAGGTGGCCCTGCACCCACCTGAGAACTAGATTTAATCTTACCCTGAATAGTAGCCAGGCTTGCTGCCAAAAGCCCTGAGGTTGGGGAGCAGCATTTGAATCTCAGACCCCAAGCACTACCTGGGCGGACCCAGGCAGGGGGTGGAGAAGACTCTCAGAAGTCAAGTAACTGGCTGGGAAAATGTCCAGAAAAGAGAAAAAAAATAAGACCATAGAAGGTTATTTTCTTGGTGACCAAATGATTCCAAGTTTCCTCTCTGACGAGGAAGAAAACTGCTTACCATCAGGTAAAGACATAAGAGTCAAGGCCTCTGTATCCCAAACATCTGAAATAGATATCCAAAGGGCTCAGGCCATGGAAGAGCTAAAAAAGGATTTTGAAAATCAAGTTAGACAGGTGGAGGAAAAACTGAGAAAAGAAATGAGAGAGATGCAAGAAAAGCATGAAAAACAGGTCAATAACTTAATAAAGGAGAACCAAAAAAATG
>JAQQSK010016724.1:0-10343 GCA_028658325.1 Potorous gilbertii | reverse complement strand
ACTATTTGCAAAGTACCTTGCTAAGTAAGTCCTGTAAAGAATACAACGAGGAATTGCCTTAAAAGAGTTCATCAAACATATGTACCATATATCTTTGCGGAAGTCATTTTATCTGCAATAGATCCAAAACCCCCAGGAGGCAAAGCTTTTCTAAGTTGTTTTGTTTGGGGCTCAGGTCTGTAACAGCTATTCTTGGGGAGAATGATAAGTGTCTTAAAAGTGTAAGAGATCAGTTTAGTACATGAATTTAATCCATCCTAACTACTGGAAAAAACCTCAGACTCCATGAGTCAGTTTCATCAGCTTCACCATTATCCTATATAAAGGACAACAACTCATTATTTATATCCTAGGGTTAACGTACCTCAGCCCTTGACTTGCCCATATTCTTCAAGGCTTTATACAACTTGTAGCTACATAGTGGCATTAACTTAGAGCTGGAAGATACCAAATAGCCCAAGCCCTTGATTATACAGAGGAGAAAGTTGAGGCCTAGAGAAGTAGAGTGACTCATTCAAGGTCACATATAGTTAAGTGGAAGAGCTTGAATTCAAACCCAGCTACTCTGGCTCTAAAGCCAATTCTCTTCCCATTGTATCACACTGCTGCACTGAAGTTACTGCTGTCCCAGAGACTGCCATATGTTATGTAGATAAGCACAGGCTAATATTTTCCCCAAGCCTAGGAAAAAGAAACAGATAGTTATCTGTCCCTGCAGAGTGGTATAAGCAGAACAAGGAGAAAAATGTGTACAATGACAACATTATTGTAAAGATAAACAGCTTTGAAAGACTTTAAAATTCTGATCAATGCAATGACCAACCACAATCCCAAAGGACTCATAATGAAACATGATACCCACCTCCTGACAGAGAGGGATTCAGTGTGCAGATTGAGACTTTTTTTGGACATGGACAATGGGGGAATTTGTTTTGCTTGACCATACATGCTCATAACAAGGGATTTATTTATCTTTCTTTCTCAGTGGGGAGGAGGAAGGTTAGAGAGAGAGGTGGATTTTTTGTTATTTAAAAAAATAAAATTTAATCTTAAAAAAGGCAGCTGCTTATATTGCATTTATTCTGTGGAGGATCTGAGTGACTTGAAAACCAGAGATAATCATGAATAGCAACTTGAGGCTTACATGGACGGAATAAGTATTTGCTAAGCACTTACTATGTGCCAGTCACTGTGCTAAGCACTTTACCAAATCCATTTTGGCCACATTAAAAGGGTGCTGAATATAAGCTGGAGGCCTTGATCAGCAGATCCAAGATCATACACAGTTCCTACACTGTGGTTCTGATCTCTGATGCTATGAGTACAGAGAAATGTATAACTGAAAATATTATTACAAAAAGAGCCACCTGACTCCAGCATATCCATTTTAAATACTTACCAAGAGTTTATAACCTAACTCATTTTAAAATGATCTTTCAACTTCACACATAAACACATTATACAGAAATTGTTATTTTGGAACTGTTTTGGTTACATCACCAAGTTAGGGCTAATAAACAGGGATAGTAATAGCAAATTCATTACTTATGGTCTTGTTAAGGTTCTATTGTGGAGGATAGTGATTTATTAGCTTAAGTAATACCAGAATAGTGTAGTGAAAAGACACTGAACTTGGAGTCAGAAAACCTTATGTTAATAGAAGTAGTGTCCAGACAAAGGAGGTAATAGTCTCAGTGTTCTACCTCCCTTCTTGGACTATGTGTGGAATACTGTGTTCAGGTCTGGGCACCACATTTTAGAAGGGAAATTGACCAAAAAGAGTATGCCCAAAGGAAAAGAACTAGGGTGCTAATGGGAGTGAAAACCATGTCATAAGCTTAATTGAAGAAAACAACAATGTTTAGTGGGACCATAATAGTAGTCTTCAAGTATTTGAAGAGTGTCTAAATGCCTTGTTCTGTTTGGACTCAGAGGGCACAACCAGTAGAAGTGGGTAGAAGATGGAGAGGCCAATTTAAGGTTAATAGAGAGGGAAACTTCCTCCCGATTTGAATTTTATAAAAATTAGATCAATTTCTATGGGAGGTAGTGGGCTCCCCCAGACTGAGATCTTGAAGCAAAGATTGAATGAACACTTGTTAAGGATCTTGTAGAAGGGATTCTTGCTCAGAAATGGTTTGGACAAGTTAGTTTCAGAAGTTCCTTTTGAGTAGGATATTCTGTAATTCTTCAGCCTGGAGAAAACTTAAGGGAATATCATTACAATTTTCAAATATTTGAAGAACTGTCATAAGACAGAATTTGACTCAGTGTATGGGAGAACTTCCTGATAATTAGAGGTGTCCCCAAGTGGAATTCCTCCCTCTCCTCCTTCTTACTGTACTCGAGGTCTTACCTGGGAATCCAGATGATTATTTTCTAAGAGTTTTTTTGTAGGGGAGATTCATGCTTTAGAGTAAACAGCCACCAAGGTGCCTTCCAACTCTGAGATTGTAGGATTCTTTTCTGTCTGGGCTTCATTCTTAGCTCAGCTGTTTATGAGTTCTGGGACCTCTGTCAAATTCATTCATTCTTCTGAGCCTCAGTTCCTTGACATAAAACAGGGATGATAGTAACACTTACACTATCCATTGATATTGTTGCAATACGTATGAAGTGATTCGTAACCACAAAGTGTTATACAGAAGTGAACAATTCACACATACTTAATAGTTAACGTTTATATATCAGCTTATTATGTTCCAGGCACTGTGCTAAGTACTTTACAATTATTTTCTCATTTGATTCAATACATACTTGTATCATTACAGCCGTTATTTCTTGCCAATTGACACAAGCAATATTTTTATTTGCCAATAGAATAAGGTAATTTGGCCCTAATTAGCTATTTCCCCTGTATGGACATTAGCCTGAGTATGTAATGTATACAGTGGGATATACTTGCTCTGCCACATGTTACCCATATGACCATGGGCCCATGACTTAAATTCTGTAGGCCTTGGTTTCATTCATAAAATGAGGGAGTGAAATTAGATTACCTCTGAGGTTCCAAATCTAGAGCTATGATTTCTTCTTAATGTTTGGACTAGGGGATTTTAACACCAACCTTATAGAATAACCCCCACAATAACTAAATCCATTTAATAATGAGCCTTGAACAAAACAACCATTAACAAAAATAGAAAATTTTTGGTGCTCAAATAACTCCTGAAGTCTGGTCAAGGTCTTTCTTTTATAATAATGCCATTTTCTTTAAAAACTAACAAAACACAATAGGCCTTACTGTTAGACTTACTATGATGTTATAATAATCAAGTAACTAAACAGGAAGTAAATTCCAAGGATGCCAAAAAATGCAGTGCTCAGACAGACTGAGATATGATTTAACAACTAAAATAATAAAGGATTAGTTCAAATGTATAGGAATTTGTCTAATTTTATGCTGTCATTTGAATATGTTATTACAAAGATATCTATATTGGTAGAACTCATAGTCACAGACTTTTAGACCTGGAACAGATCATAAAGGTGATCTGAGCCCTCCATTTTACAGTTGAGTAAACTGAAGACTCATAAAATCACTTGCCCAAGGTCACACAGATAGCTATGATACAAGAGTTTGACCTGTATTAGCTCCAGACTGCATCAAGCTGTCCATACTTGCTCACTAGGTGCCTCTTTTGACTGGGCCATGCATTTTTAGTTGGAGTTATGGGTTCTGTTTATGGTTTAGAACAGTTTGGGTTTTGTTTTCCTGTGGAAAGCTGAGCCAATATCAGACTTACAACCACAGCCTTATTAGCATTGAATTCTAACTGAACTAACTTTCAAATGGTTTCTTATTCAACAAAACCTCTTCCAAATTGGCCATCACATGAACAGGGCCTTAGATAAAGTTTCCCTTTGCACTATATATATGAGAAGAAGTGGCTGAGAAAATTTAAATGTACTGGAGTTGTAATGGGAGATATTTGCTCACATACAAGAAAAGAACAGATTGGTTTTGAGAATGATAGAAAGACCTAACTACAAATAGTCCTTTCATGTCATTTGAGCGACAGTATGTTTTTTGAAAAACAACAAACCCGTGCTTTTAAAAAATAATATTTCCCTTAGACTGTTAGTTCAAACTAGCTTTCTCTCTAGTTAGTCTAACCAGGGTTGACCGTGGACCACAGGCACATTGTATCATGAGTAGAGCCAGGGAACCATGATTCTGGTCTAGGGAATGGCCGGAACTTTAAGTCACTTAATCATTCTGGCCTCAGTTTCCTGCTTTGTAGAAGAAGAGGGGTACACTAGATGACTAGGTCTCTTCCATCTCTAAATCTATGAAGCTATGAGAACCTTCACCTGAATGTACTACCAGTAACTCATCATGCCCCAAACAGGTTTTCTTTCTTTTCTTTCTGCCTAAACCTGTTCTTCCTTGTGATTTTGCTCTTTCTGTCAGTGTCACCACCATTCACCCAGTCTCCCATGTTCTTTTTCTTGAGGTTACTTATCTCTGAGTCTCCCTTCTCTTTCACCTTTCATACCAAGTCTATTATTAGATATGAGAAGAAAATCAAGTCTTACTGAATATACCTCTATAATATCTCACACCTCTGGTCCCTCTTCTGTTCTCACTACTACTACTACTCTAGTAGGGACCTGCTTTAGTATCCAAATGAGATATTACAATAGCCTTCTAATAGATTTTCCAACTTCCAGTCTCACTTCCCTCCAATCTATCCTTCAGACAGGTTTGAGTATATCACTCCTATGCTTGAAAAGTTTCAGTGATAGCCTTTTAGCTTTTGAGTAAAGATCAAATTGTTATTTAAGGCATTCTACAATCTGGCACCCATCTACCTTTCTAGCCTTATCTCATCCTTCCCATATATTCTGCACTCCAACCAAACGGAACTACTAGATGACTCTCTGCCCTTCAAACATACCCTGATATTTCCCGTATCAGTACCTTTCCTCCTCTTCCCTATGCCTAAAAGGTCTTTCCTCCCCCTCTTTATCTGTTGAATTCATAAACCCTCCTTTGAAACCCACCCTAAATGCTAACTCTTCCATGAAACCCTCCCATATTCTCACTGTGGGTGATAACCTTTTCATTTAGTCCTCAATTAAATTTTTATTTTGTGTTTTTCTAATACACTTGTTAGGTAATATGGTGTATTATAATTATTCATGTATATATCTTATCCCTTAAAAGCTCCGTGAGGGAAATATAGTGAAAAAAAGGCTGTCAGACTTGGAGTCAGGAGAGATTTAAATTAAAATACTGCATCTGCCACTAGCTATGTGACCCTGGGCAAGTCACTTAACCTCTGCCTCAGTTTCCTCTTCTATAAAATAGGGATAAAAATACCTGCAGTACCTACCACACTGGACTGTTGTGTAGGTCTTGTAAAATTATGTCTACAAAATACTTACCAAACCTTAATTGCTATGTAAATTTTAACTATTATCTAAACTTTGTATCGCCCCATATGCAAAGTATAATGCCTGGTACACAGTGAGTATTTAATTACTCAAGGTGGTTGTGAAGATCAACTGAGATAATATCTGCAATGTGCTAGCACAGTGCCTGGCACATAGATGCTATGTAAATGCTTATTCCCTTCACCTTTCATTTCTTACCTCACATCAGTATACCATTATATTCATATGGCATAATTTGTCCAGCCATTTCCCAATGGATTTCCACCCTCTGTGGTTCTAGCTCTTTACTATAACAAACAACTGCTATAAACATTATTGTACATATGGGTACCTTTCCTCTCTCTTGGATATTTTTAAGGGTACAAACCCAATGTATTGTTGAGTCAAAGTGCATTACGGTTTGGTGATTGGAGAGGCATGGTTCTAAATTTATTTCTAGAATTATTGGACCAATTCACAGCTTGGTCAACAATACATTGTGTTCCTATTTTCTCACAACAATTGTCATTTTTCATTTTCGTCATTTTTGCCAGTATAATTGCTATGAGATAGAATCTCAGAGTTGTTTTAATTTACATTTCTCAAGTGATTTGGAGCCTTTTTTGACATGGCTGTTGATAGCTTGAATTTCTTACTTTGAAAACTGCCTGTTCATATCATTTGATCATTTATCTATTAAGGAATGGCTTTTATTCAGCTTAGGTGTATTTTTTTATGAATTGAAGTTATTTGAGGGTAGAGGCTCTTTCATTTTTACCTTTGAATTCCCAGTACCTAGCACCTTTTGTCTTTCTATCCAAACTCCCCCTTCTTCCTAACTTCCCTTTTACTGTTGAGGGTACCACCATGCTCCCAGGCCTCCAGTTTCATAACCTAGGTGTCATCTTTGACTCTTTATTCTGTCTTATTCCACTTATCCAATGTGTTTCCAAGTCCTATTGATTTTACCTTTATAACTTCTCTCATTCTTGTCCTCTTCTTCTTTCACTGCCACCATCCTGGTGCAGCCTCATCACCTCACTCCTGACCTACTGCAGTAGCCCGATAGTTGGTCTTCTTGCCTTGAGTCCCTCCCAACTCTAAACCATCCCTGCAATCATCTGTCAAATTAATCTTCATAAAATGCATATGTGACCATGTCACTCCTCCCTTACTCAATTGTTGTTGTTCATCCTTTGTTTTCATAGAGGACCAATGACATCATAGGTCTAGACTTGCTCATGAATTGGATTTAAGTGAGGTAGAGTTGCACAAAATTGTCAACCTCACTATCTCTTCCTGAGTCATCAAAGTCCAGTGGCAAGACAAAACTTTAGATGACTGGAGATGGCCCAGGATGCAGTGAATGACCTTGGTGTTTTTGATATCTGACCAAGGTCTAAGCACTCCAGTAGCCTTCATGGCCTTTGGAACAAATTGTTCTCATCCACCTGGGCAAGTCTTCACATGCTTGAAATAGACATCCCCCCTAACTCATCTAGGAATTTGAGGCCTATATATTACCCTCAACCTAGTTTAACCTGTCTGCTGAGATGATTTTACTGGGGTATGGCTGCTGAGAATGCTACAGCTTCTTGGAGCCACAGGTGAGAGTTCTGTGGCAGGGGCATACCAAAGATGGATGAGCAGCCCTGGAAAGGGCTCAAGTGATGCTAGTACTTCTTGAACACCTCAATTCAATAAATGCCTGTGACTCCCTATCACCTGCCGAAATAAATATAAAACCCTCTGTCTGGCATTTAAAACCCTTCATGACTCAGTCCCTTCCTACCTTTCTAGCCTTCTTACACCTGATTTCTCTTCCCTCCACCCCACCCTGCATCTGTACTCTGTGATCCAGTGACATTAGCCTTCTTCCTGTTTTTAAACAAGATACTCCATCTCTCAGCTCTGGGAGTTTTTTCAGATTGTTCCCCATGCCTGATCCGGTCTACCTTTTTATCCCCCTAACTTCCCTGGATCCCCTTCAAGTGCTATCTAAATTTTTATCTTCTATGAGAAACATTTCCTTATTCCTCTTAATGCTTTATCTCTATTTATTATCTCAAATTTATCATTTGTACATTTGTGTTTCCATATTGTCTCCTTCTGTGAGCTTCTTGAAAGAAAGGACTGTCATTTGCCTATCTCTGTTTCTTCAGTGCTTAGCACGCTGCTTTGCACACAGTAGGCACTTAAATTTGTATTGACTGACTGGCTTAATTGTACGTAGTAGACACTTAATAATTATTTGTTGATTCCCATTAGGACAGGTAGGACAAAGGACAGACCAGGACAGACATCACTTGGGGTAATCAAAGTAAGAAAGTAATTGTTGAAGACAAGCAAAGGTAGTTAGTGTGACACAGAGAGAAAATGGGCCGGAGAGAACTTTAGGCTGAAGCTATTTAGTACTCTAGATAGCTCCTTAGGAGAGTTTTGAGACCCTACTGAAGCCTTTTAAAACTTAGAGCTGAAGGTCTACTTAGTTGTATTCACCCCTTGGGAGGAATTCCTGGGTTAACAATGGGGCCTCAACCATATATACCCTGATTAGTTTCTAGAAATCAGGATTATCTTCATCCTTCCCCAAGAGTTTTCAATTTCCATAGCAAATGAGAAACTACATCACTGAATCATAAGAGTTGGAAGGAACATCATAGACAATTTAGTCTAACCTTGTTGTTATTGTTTGTATTTTCTACTCAAAGAGGACCAATGACATTGTGATTTTGGGGTCAGGGTACAGTGTGTTTGACTGTGGCTCTACCAGTCCAATAAGAGCTCAGAAGGCTCTACCATAGGTTCGGCATGAAGGGTTCATCTGAACATTTGTGATGGAGATATCTCTAGATTTGCTCATCTCATGTTTCTTTTGGGCAACTGTGATTCTGCTTTGCTCATAAATCATAGCACCATTTTTAATATGTGCATGCCATGCTGGGTGGCCATTTGCCAGTGGCTCTCTTGTCTCACAAGCAATACTAAAATTCTTCAGAGAAACCTTGAGAGTATCCTTGTACCTCTTCTTCTGACCTCCATGTGGGCACTTGCCTTATGTGAGATCCCTGAAAAATAGTCTTTTAGGTAAAGTTGTGTTTGACATTTAGGCTATATGGCCAGCTTTCGGAGACTTGACATACAGTACTGCATTTGATCAGCTGAACCACAACATTTGCAAGCATCAGGATTGGCTTGGTGAAAATGATGGGGAAATTCAGAAACTGTTGAACAAAAAAAAATGAGTCCCCCCTCAGGGTTTACCAGCAGGACAGTTCGTTTTTTTCTAAGAAGACAGCATTTAACTCCATCAAAAGTCAAGTGCAAGTGAAACTTAGATGCAGAATTCTTGTTAAAAGGCAGATGAGATTCCATTTTATGTTGATAGTAACAATACAAAATGCTTCCATGATCCCCTGAAGGTTATTTATGGGCCAAAGATTTTTGGTGCATCTCAACTACTCAGTGCTGATGGAGCCACACTGATCAGTGACAAGGACATAATACTGGAGAGATGGACCAAACACTTCCATAGTGTTTGACTATATACCTCAGGTTGAAGTCAATCCCTCTCTAGCTGAACTTCAAACTGAAGAAGAGGTTTTGAATATCATTAGGCTCCTCCCATGTGGCAGAGCACCTGGTGCTTATTCCATCCCAGCAGAGATATACAAGACAGGGGTTCCACTTCTCATATAGAAGTTGACTGAAATGTTCTGGGTTATATGCAAGAGGAAGTTATCCTGCAGGAGATTAAAGCTGCCTCCACTGTCCGTCTCCATGAAGGAAAAGGAAACAGGTTGTCCTGTGACAAGCACAGAGGGGTCTTTCAATCTTCGCCAGCAAGATTCTTGCCAGAGTCCTCGTTAATCTAACCTAAACCTATATAGAAATCCCCTCTACAACATCATGAACAAGCGATCATCTAGCCTCTTCAATACCTCTGGTAAGGAGGTGTCCACTACATCCCAATTATAAGTAAGTTTTCCCATCCATCAGGGATAAATCTGCCTCTCCACAGCTCTTACCACCCTTACTCTTTGTTGTGCCCTATGAAGCCAAGCAGAACAAGAAAAATCAGTCTTCCACATGGCAGACCTTCAAGTAATTTGAAGATGATTTTTATTCCCTCTCTGCCCCCAAACAAGTTTTCTTTTCTCCAGGCTAGACATGATATCCAATTTCAACTGATCCTTCATGGTATGGTATTAAGGCCCCTCACCATTCTAGTTACCTTCTTCTTGATGTTCTCCAACTTGTCACTGTCCTTTCTAAAACATGGTGCCAAGAAGTGAGTGCAAGATTCCAGAGGTGATCTGGCCAGGTCAGAATATAGAGAGACTATCACCTTTCTAGTCTTGTTTACTATGGCTATAATTAGTTAGACAAAAGAAATGCTATCTGGCACCTTCTTGTCTAACTTGGGTGTGTGTGTGTGTGTGTGTGTGTGTGTGTGTGTGTGTGTGTGTGTGAAAGGAAGAAAGGAATGGGGTAAGACAATCACATAAATGCTCTGTCTTCATGGGTCCCTATCGTTCTTGGTACAGGCATCAAGGTTGAGGACCTGACAAATTGAAACAAAGTAAGACTAATGAATCAGCAACCATCAAAAATGGTTCTTCCATCCTGAAGAGATTTAAGAATGATTTTGATTATTATTCTTTTTAGCATTCAATTTGAAACTATAAACCTTAAGTAATAGGCATTCAGAATGTATTTAGCTCAGAGAATTAGAAGATCAGAGATTTAGAGCTAAAAGGGACCTTCTGAAACATTTTACTGAATTGACCTAAAGTTTGATTTAGACAGCTTTTAAAATGAATTTTATATGAAAGAATCTCATAATTCATTTGAATTATTTTAGAAAACATAGCCTATGTAACCAGAAAAAAATCTTTCAAAAGTGTCAAAGCGACCGCTTCACTTCTTTGCTAGTTACTGCCCTGAGTATGATCTGGTATATT
>JAQQSK010016723.1:0-10343 GCA_028658325.1 Potorous gilbertii | reverse complement strand
TATCTCCTTGTACTTTATAGAACATGCAAGGAAGGGCAAATCTGAACATGCTATAAGGACTGGCACCTCATTGGCCAGTAGGGGCCTCCATAATGTTGCTTCTGTTGACTTTGGACAGGTCATTTCCCCTGTGTGTCAAGTTTTTCATTTATAAAATGAGGATAATACCTCTACTACCCATTACATTAGATTATTGTGAGGAAAACACTTTTTTAACTGAGATGCACCTTATGTAAATGAAGAATAATGTAAAATGTGTAAAGCATTTTATGCCATTGCTTTGCTGTTATAAAACTATTTAAATGTAAATTCCTTGAAGACAAGGACTCATTTTTATATTTGGATCTCCACTGCCTGTCACATAGTAGGGCTAACAAATACTTGTTGATTAATGGATAGAGTCTGTTCCCTTACCATATTCACCTTGAATTTTTCTATCAGCCAAATCTTATTTATATTTCAGGCCCCAGAACCAATTACGTTTCAACCACAAAATCTTCCACAATTCCAAAATATGTTGACTTTTCTCTGAAATTTAACAATAGTTTTAGGGTATAATCTCTCTTTTTAATGCCTGATTACAAAATTTATCATATTCTTCTCTAGTTATTTAATCTTTAGCAATCTCCCAGGCCCACCCTCCAAAACGTATAAGGTTGTAAAGAGCACAATTCATGGTTAGTTATGATATGCAATGCCATTTAGCCCAGGGATGGGCATAGAGCCATTCGTCACTGAGGACTTGTTGACTGATTTACAGTAAGAGAAGTTGCTGAATATGGAGCTGCATCTCAAGGAGTCTTTCCTCGTCCCACCTGGTGGGGAAGGACCCGTCCCTTGAGACTTCACATAATTATTTGCTTTGTACCTTCCTAATGAACTTGCCAGGTGGTATTGCGTGTTATAGTCAGCAGGACTGATGTCCTTGTGGGCTCCTAAAGAGAAGGGATGTATATATATCCCTTTAAATTCTCTATCTTCCCCAGAGCCTAGTACAGCTCTGTATATAGGTGGTTATATAAGCATCTATATAAGTGCTTAAGAAATATTTATGGAAGGAAGGAAGGAAGGAACATCATTTCTTTGTCACAAGATATCCTGAATGAAACATTCCACACTAAATTTTAATTTTGATCAGTTAGATAAAGATATTTTCAGAACCTGAAATAATCTCCAGAAAATGTTTAACTGGGTTCATTTCTAAGATCTCCTCTAATTCTAAGATTCAATGTTTCTATGGAAAGCATTACACTTCTAGGTCATATACCTGGGTCTGAGGACCAGCTCTCCCATTTTCTAGCTAAATGCCTTTGAGCTAGTTACTTCATCTCTGAACTTTAAATTTTTCCTCCATAAAACAAGGAGAATAACACCAGCTTAGACTACTTTACAGAAATATTGTGAAAATTAAGTGAGATAATATATACAAGGGGCAGTTAGGTGGCACAGTGGATACAATTTTAAACTTGGAGTCAAGAGGACCTGAGTTCAAATTTAACCTCAGATATTTACTAGCTGTGTGACCCTGGATATGGCACTTAACCTTGTTTGCCTCAGTTTCCATGTCTGTAAAATGAGCTGGAGAAAGAAATGGCAAACAATTCTAGCATCTCTGATTCAAGAAAACCCCAAATGGGGTCATGGAGCACATGGACACAACTGAAATGGCTGAACAATATATGTGAAATTACCTTGGAAACATTAGAATGACACATACATGGAAGCATGGTATTTTTCTTATTACAATTTCCATGAAAACTCCTGTGTTTTGGGGGGGATTAGGTGGCAGAGTAAATAAATGCCGGGGAGCTGGAGTCAGATGAACTGAATTCAAATCCTGCCTCAGATACTTACTAACTGGTTTATGATTCTGGCAAGTCGTCTTGTCTCTCTCACCCTATTTTTTCATCTGTAAATGAAGAAAATAAGAGCACCTACTTCACATTGTTGATATAACTATAAATGAGGCAGCATATATCCAGTGCATTGCAAACTTAAAAGCACCATATAAATGCTACCTTTTGTCATCATCATCATTATGTTTTACCTTTAGAAAAAATGAGATTCATTAAGAGGCCACCTTATAATATTTGTAAGGGGAAAATTATGAAAATCATTTTTAATGAAAATCAGATTTTTATAATTAAATTTGTCTATGAATGAATCCCAACTGGTCTTTCTGGAAATACTTTTATTTTCATCAGCCCACTGATTTCCCTTCAGTACAGACTGAAGAAGGAAAAATACGACAATACCCAAAAAAAGAGTCTTTAATGGAGTTTTCAGTGTCTTATTTTTAGCTTCAAAGGGATTGAGTGAATATTTCTAAAGAAAGTCATAAAATGTTTCCTGTTTGCCGCAAAGTATTTGCATTTCCAGAGTGGCACTCCATTTAGCCCTCTGCATTCATATTAATTTTCTGTGCTGTGAGCAGCTAAGTCAGTGTATATTAGCACCTGATCTATAAAGGGAATGCAGAGACCTCACTCCAAGTATTAGTCATCGCACCTTGGGAATGCAGTTGTGTTGTTGAAGTTGGCTCCATTGCAGAGAGGAATAGGCCTTGATTCTTAATGAAACATGCACACCACATTGGTGATGTCATCAATGAAAGGAAGCACCCCAAATTTCCTCCAAGATAAGAAATAATCACCAGTCATCCTCTTGGCTCCCCTTGCTTCCAAATGAGAGAGTCATAACAGACTCCCCAAGTCCCAAGGTCCCTAATCCAACCCTTTCATTTTAAATATGAGGAAACTGAGGCCCAGAAAAGAGAAATGGCTTCCTGAAGTTCTTCTAGTCAGTAACATAGCAGAGATATTCATTCTTGTGCTCTTTCTCCGATTCCAATAGGATTTAATGTTTACCACATCTTTCAGTGGCAGTTTTAAACTTCACCCTTGAATAGGTTCTTTTCAGTTTCTTTTGGGGAGGTTAGTATTGGTTTTTCTCTTGCACTATTATATTTATTGTGTAAACTATTTTTCTGGTGGCACTTATTTCATTTTGCATCAGTTCATGATAATCTTCCCTTCTACTGCTATGTCTAAAAGTCTTTATTTTTTCTAGTGCAGTAATACATTTATGTGTCAAGCAATCTGATTAGAAGCCCCCTAACAAATTGGCTTCTATTACTTCTAGTTCTTTCTTTGCTACCACAAAAAATGTTGCTATAAATATTTTGGTGTATGGTGGGGGGGGCCTTCCCCTTTGTCACTGTTCTCCTTGAGATATATTCCTAGCAGAAGAATCTCTGGATTAAAGGGTATGGATATTTTAGTCACTTTCTTCACATACTTTTAAATTGCTTTCCCACATGAGTGAAATTTAAAATTTAAAGACCTTACCAAAAATGACTTAATTTTTAAAAACTGAATTTTATTGATGGCTTACCCCAAGAGTTCTAACCTTGTTCAGTAAACTATAGTCATGCCTTTCTGTTATCTGCAGTATAATCTAGAGTCCTCTCTTTGGCATGTTAGACATTTCACAGCTTGGCCCATTCCTACATTTCCAGTCTTTTTTAGACCATGCTCTTCTGGGCACTCTTTGGCCCAGGCAATATCAGTAATATTGGCCTACTTTCCCTTCCTTATATGCAATATTCCATCTTCCACCTTCAAGACTTTGCAATGACTGGTCTGCATTCCTAGATGTTCTCCTTCTTTACCTTTGCCTGTTAACATCCCTGAATTCTTTTAATATTCAGCTTGCATACTTCCACTGGAGCCCTTCTTAGTCCCTCTAATTACCTGATCCATTCTCTCTAAAGTTACCTTCCTTTCATTCTGTATCTAACTTAAAAAGACCAAGCAAAGTCTCCCACTGCATCTGGGGCCATCTCCAGTCATCCTGATCTATGTCTTCCAAATGGACCCAGATGGTTCCGAAGGAGAGAGTGAGCCTGGTGACCTTGAAGAGCCCTCCCTCACTTAAATTCAATTCACTTGCAAGATATGGCATCACCTCCCTGATGATTCAACATGGTTCATGTCATGTTCAGGACAAATGGCAATAATCTATATGTAACTATTTACTGACTTGTCCCCTTCCTCATTTATATGGACATCCCTTGAAGGTGGGGGCTCACTTTTGGGTTTCTACTTTGCTTTGACACATAGTAAGCAGTTAATCAATGCTTCCTGATTGACTGAACTGATTGAACATATATGTTCACCAGCTCTGATTCCACATATGCAACAGTTAATTTTAGTGGAAAATATTGTCTCTTTCTTATCAAATATAAGACAACTGATAAGAGATTATTTATCAACTTTTGTCTGTGTAAGAAAATGAGTGAAGCTCACAACTTCAGTGAGAAGAGGGGGAAAACATTCATGAAATTCCAGAGGATTGGAGTAAAAATACGCAGTGCTAAGAAGGTGGGGGAAATCTTCATTTGATATATGGCTTTGGCAGTCCTTTAAATCTGGCACTTAATGGTTGTAAAACTTTATATTATAATGTTTCATCTATCTTCTTTTCTAATGCTTTGCAGTATAGGATAATGAATTTCAATCTCCTAAAACAATTTATGGTGTTGGAGAACTAAATGAATTTGGTAACCTTGTTGAATATGAGTCGTATGAGCCAAAAAATTTCTCCCTACAGAAGAAAACAATAACTATACATAATAAACATAATTAATAGCATACATCTAGAACTACATGGTTTCTAATAGGTTTTACATCCTTCATCTCAATTGCTCAGTGAGGTCTAAGCTACAAATAATATTATCCCTGTTTTACAGATAAGGAAAATGAGACTCCAAAAGTATCATGTGTACTGAGTAGAACAATAGATGGGGATCCAGGAAGACAGTGGTTCAGATTCCTTCTCAGACATTTCCTGGAAATTCGGAACTGAGCAAGTCACATAACTTTTCAATCTCAGTTTTTTTATCTTTAAAATGGGGATGAATAATATCTGTTACATTGACCTTATAGAATATTTTTGAGGATCAAATATGACATTCTTGTAAAAGTTTACATAAAATGTAAAGTGCTATGTAAATATCAATTTTTGGATGATTTTTCTTTATAGAATTCAATTTTACATCCTTAAGAGATATGTCAACTGTTCCTAACTCACTTCTTTATGTAACACCTATGTTTGTGCTCACCTTGGCGGCAGACTGCTTCTGCTCTAGAGGTATTTTCTTCACTTCTGGTACCTCATTTCTACCTTTCCTCTGGAACCTACCAGAGTTGGAAGCTCCCATGCTCATTGAGGCTTTCATGTCTATGACTTCACAGATGGTAAAATATCAGTTGCAAATGAATAAGACCAACCCATTCCTGTAAAACCTACAATCCATTTCCTCATTTCAGGTAATTCTGTTATGTGAGACAGTCCTGGTGATCTGCACTGAAGAACAAGAAGAGTGGCCAGCAACCTGAAACAACTTGTGTGCCAAGAAAGGAGGGCATCTCTCCTGGCACATCAGCTCCTCCAGGTGGCTCAGCTGATCATTAAGCTCAATGCCTCCTGTACCTTCTGGAGACATATTGTATCCTTGACTCTCATGGTAGCTGTGAATTGTGGGGGTATCCTTGCTCTATTTCTCTTTCTCCCACTCCTATTTCCCCACCCCTAGATATCTAAAGTTAAGTATCTTCCTTTGTATGAAGCAAAATATACTTGTAATTAAAAAAAGATTGTTGTTTGTTTTAGCATCCTTGGCTAGTTTGTGTCTCCACTGTATAATGAAGGGATTGGACAATGAGGACCTGGTCATTCTTAATGGTTATATAGAGCATTGGCAATATTTTCTGTCTGTCTTAATATAATAAATGGAGTGTATTGGTGGGGAGAGAGTATCATGTTGATGAAGAATCTTGTAATTGTCTGGGGAGGCAGAACTGGGGCCTTATACAAAAAGTTTCAGCTGACAATCTCTTGATCATGTCTAGCTACTTTTCAGTGAGGATGACTGGTTGCTATCGGTTACTAGATGAGGGAAGCCTTCCCCTATCTAGTCTCCATATGTCCCTTTACACTTGGCACCTCTTGTCTTCATTGTATTTCTTCTTTCCTAATCTTAGGTGAATGAGTATTTGGAGATGTAACTGACTAGATTGTGAACTTGTTAGCTTCGAAATTCAGGATGTCCTTCAGAGGGCTCTTCAGCAGCCAGAGTTAGTGTCACAGAGCACCAAAGCCAATAATATTGATAGCCAAGTTGAGTGAGAAATCAGCACAGAAACTAGACAATCTACTAGACCCACAACTGCAAGGACTCCAGACAGATACTCAAGGTTACCACCCTCTATCACTTTGCCATACCCAGAAGTGAACTTGGCAGGAACTCTGCAGAGGTAAAAGATGACATCCATTGCTGACAGAGCAGTGAGTCACCTTTGTTTGAAATCACCATCCCCTGTATTTATTACAGGAAGTCAAACATACCACATGTGAATCTAACCCTAAAGGCCTTAACATATTTACAAATGCATTAAATACAATTAAATACAAATATAAAAATACACACACAAATACATAAATAAATACAAATACGTTAAATGTATTTCCATTTATAGAATACCTAACTCAACCAACTTAAGAACCACTGCCCCACACGCTTGCCAGTGGGAATGAGGTTTAGGAAATTCATGCCCCCCCATCCACTGAAGAGGGTACTATATTTAGAAATCTCTACATTTTCACTAAAGAATTTTCAATGGAGTGAGGACAAGGTCTCTTATAGGTTGCACCCCTACATAAGTTGAATCTTTGATGGCAGAGCTTAGGCCTCATTTTTCTTTGCACTCAGCATCTAGGACAATACCAAAAGAAATATTTATTCATCAAATGATATGTTGTCCCCCTTGTATAAACAAATCAATGACAATATGTATACTTTGGAGGATGGTAGGTAGAAAAATGATTACACGTAAGCTAGTTTCCACTCAATCAAATGTCCTTTACCTCAAAAAAAATATATATATATATATATATATTGTCCATCTGATGAGAGGTCTCATTTGGTTCAAGAAAAGGCAAAAGTGGTTGTACTCAGAGTCCAACACAGCCCATGTATGTCTACTTCAAGGTGTTGGCTACGATGCCCTCATTTCCTACCACTAAGCATTAAAAATAGAGGGGATTCCTGAATGAGATTCTTTTCAAGCTCAAAAATTTTTAAATCAACCCCTGGCCTATCTACAATGGAGAATACTTTTTATCAGTGGGTTATTATACCAGTGCCTTGACAGCAGTGCTACCAAGATGAGATGGGGAGGCGGAATATAATTACAGAAATGATTTAGATGAAGGATAGTGATTTGCATTTAGCGTGCCTAGCACCTTTTCATTCATGAAGAGTCTGAGAAACTTGATTTGTTTTCCTTTCCAATAAATTACTAGAATTCAAGAGGTATAATAATTATGAGTGGCCAGATTGTCTCCTACTTTTGCTGTCTCTATTTCTAGACATGTGGATGTCACACAGATCATGCACTCAAGAGATCTCTCCAATTAAGACTGTTATACAGTGTTTGGCCTGATTTGAAAATCCAACCTTATGCTAGATAGGATACAAGAAAGTCTTGTTTACATAATGGATGGCCTTGTTTTCTCATTTTCTTGGTAAATGTAGCTGGAGGTCAAAAGTTTCAAAGGATTCCTAGGCAATATTGAGTTAAATGGAAAACTGGTTAGTTTTTAACTCTCAATAGCATAGAGAATGAATAAACAATTGGGCTCTGTTTGTCTGGAGAGTTCCATTGTTAAAGCACAAAAATATTTCCAAAAGCAGTCACCATATTTCCAAGTTTGATATAAAAATGAAATACTTTTTGACTGCTTCATAGGGGCATAGAGAACTCTATGATGACACTTATTATGCTACTGCTCTTTGACTTTTCCTTCTTGGCTCCAAATAATATCAAGTTCCAGGTCAAAAAGTATAAACATGTTGAGAAGTCAAATTTTCTGAGTTTGGTAGAATGCCGTGATTTTAGACACTCCCTTCCATACTCCTTTCCCTTAAGTGATTCCTTCTCAGGAGGTTGACTGGAGGCTTTCACCACTAAGGTGCAAGATTCTGAGATCCTTTGGTTCTAGATTGCCTTGCCAATGCAGAGGCAGGACCAAGTTCCCTTAAACAATGCAGACTTTCTTTTCATTCCTATTTGAAAATTTCTTTTGATTGATTGATTGATTTAATTGATCCAATAGAGAAAATGTCCAGGCTTTGTTCACACCTAGTTAATGCTTTTGATTGAATCGAGATGTTGTCTCTCATTTAATAAATGTATTGAAGTTAAGTGTGGTTGAGCAATTAATTGACTGAATGAATCAAGTTCCATCCCCCTTTCTCACTGCCCTTACACCCCTACAACTGTAAAAGTCTCACAAAATTTCAGAGATAAAAGGGACTTCAGATCTCAATTACCCTGTCGTATATCAATAAATATTCTCCAGAATATTAACTCTGCAAAATACTAAGTAATTAACCACCTTCCAGTGAAAGTGAATTCACTTCCTCTTGAATCAGACCATTCAATTTTTTGGATAGTTCTTTAGAAAACTCTTCTTTCCTTTTGATCTCACTCTGCCTCCCTCCATCTTTTACCCTTGGCTCCTACTTCTGCCCTATGGTCAGAAACATTAGATATCTACTCCTTCTTTCACATGGTAGTCCACAAAAGATGCAAAAAAAACAATCTCACTGCCATTACCTTTGTAATCTCTACTTTTCCAGGATAAATATTCCTAGTTGCTTTAGCCTATCTTCATACATAATGAATTTGAAACTCTTAGCCTTTCTGGTTGTTGTTCTCTCAACACACACTCACCAGTTCATCAATGTTCTTCCTAAAATGTGATGCAGAGAATTAAACAAGCACTATGGATGGGGGCTTGAAATACAAAAGGCAAAGATAATGGTCATGTATTCAAGGATGCTGTTTCTGAGACTTGCTTCTTATTGCTATCACAAAGGAAGTGGGGGTGGGGGAAATGAAGCTATTTTCTGATTTCCAATTTATGAATGAATCTACCATTTTTAATGTTTCTTATGTGGCAGGGACTATATCAAACTCTGGTGATAAAAAAAGACAAAAATACATAAAAAACAATATTCAGGATATATACAAAGTAGATAAAAGTTAACCTTAAAGGAGAAGTCATAAATAGCTTAGGGATAATGGAAAAGTTCTCCTACAGAAATCAAAATTTTTAAACATGATCAATATTTGGATTTGTTTTGCTTTATTATAAAGAAGGCATTGTATTAGGGAGAAGGGAGAAGAGTTGTAATAATGCAATCAGAATTTAAAAAGCATTTATTATGTACTAGGCACTATACAAAGCAGTAGGGATACAAATACAAGCAAAAAGAAAAAGTCCCTGCCTTCAAGGAACTTACATGTTAAATTTGAAAATAACGTAAAAAAGAAACCTGAAAAGGGAGTCCTGGGGATGGGGGTGGAAAGAATCCATGTGGATCACAGAGATGAAGTCTTGAAAATCATAAAGGCACTTCCAAGAAGGGAATGAATAGTGGCTATTTTGGAACTCTCCCCAAAATGTAGGCACTGAAAGGAACATATATATGAGAGAAAGGATGCTGGAAAGTATGTGAGAAAGGATGTGAGAGCATGTTCCAGGATGAAGAGGCCCCAGGCTCTAAGGAAAGTTCCAGAATGACAGGAGTGTGTAATAAGTAACAGAGTGAGGTTAATTAAAAGGTTCAGATTAATAGAATACACATTATGAAAACAGGGAGCAATCCTAGGTTTCCCTGACCTTGAATACAGTTGCCAAGTATAAAAATTTCCAGAATACAGAAAAAAATATTGTAAGATGTAGTTCATATACCAATCATGTCAAATTATTCACTATAAATGAGAAATTGAAGAAAATCCTAGAATGTAGTATATCAAAAAAACAAAATTGTCTGCAACTAAGGATCACTTATTATTTAATGTATCCAGGTCAGAAAATGAAAATGAGAAGAAATATCCTCAAATAAAATCCAACAAAAGTTATTTTTAAAATGAAGAATACTCTGTGAGGATAGGAAGAAGATAACCGATTAGGATTGTTCAAAGCAAAATAAATTTCAGATAATGAATGCTGATATTTTCCCCTAAAAATAGAGAAAAGAAAAAAAAGAAATATTTTAACAAGATTTGATGGAGGGAAAAAAAATCAATCACCATAACTGCATGTTAATTGAATGAACTCATAAATAAAATTGAAGAGGGTGACAGAATGGATTAAATAGCAAAACCCAAAATAATTAGTTACACATAAGAATCCCACTGGAAACATAAATATTCATATATAATTCAAATGAGGAGATGGTTTTTGAATTTATGTTTTAGCTGATTTTTTTT
>JAQQSK010016722.1:0-10346 GCA_028658325.1 Potorous gilbertii | reverse complement strand
GCCTCTCTACCTTAGTCTGCTGGCCAGAAAAGGCCAGTTGTCCAGGGAAGTCAATGAGGTACCAGTGTAAAGTGTTTAACAACCCTTAAAGTGCTATGTGATCACTAGCATGAGTGTGTGTCTGTGTGCATGTCTGTGTGAGTGTGTGCCTGTGAGTGCGTATGTGTGTCTGTGTGAGTGACTGAGTGTCTGTCTGTGTGCGTGTGGGTGTGTCTGTGTGCGTGTCTGTGTGTGTGCTCGTGTGCCTGTGTCTGTGTGAGTGACTGCATGTGCGTGTCTGTGTGACTGAATGTAAGTGTGCGTGTCTGTGACTGAGTATGTGTCTGTGTGACTGCGTGTGAGTGCGCGTCTGCGTGTGCATGTGTGCGTCTGTGTGACTGCGTGTGTGTGCGTGTCTGCGTGTGTGTGCGTGTCTGTGACTGCATGAGTGCGCGTGTCTGTGTGTGTGCTCGTGTGCCTGCGTGTCTGTGTGTGTGAGTGTGTGCATGTGTGTGCAAGTGCGTGTCTGTGAGTGTGTGCTCGTGTGCGTGAGTACGCGTGTCTGTGTGACTGCGTGTGAGTGCACGTGTCTGCTCCTGTGCGTGTGAGTGCGCATGTCTGTGTGACTGCATGACTGTGCGTGTCTGTGTGCTCGTGTGCGTGTATGTGTGACTGCGTGTGTGTGCGTGTGTCTGTGTGAGTGACTGCATGAGTGTGCGTGTCTGTGCGTGTCTGTGTGTGTGTGTCTGAGTGTGTGCATGTGTCTGAGTGTGTGCATGTGTCTGTGTGTGTGCGAGTGCGTCTGTGAGTGTGCGCTCGTGGGTGCGCGTCTGTGTGACTGCGTGTGTGTCTGTGTGAGTGACTGTATGAGTGTGCGTGTCTGTGTGTGCTCGTGTGCGTGTCTGTGTGACTGCGTGTCTGTGTGTGTGTCTGAGTGTGTGCACGTGTCTGTGTGTGTGCGAGTGCGTCTGTGAGTGTGCGCTCGTGGGTGCGCGTCTGTGTGACTGCGTGGGAGTGCACGTGGCTGTGTGAGTGTGCGCGGCCTTGGGCCTGGGTCTTCGGACAGGCAGGGGGCTAGGGGCGGGTTCTCGGGGCCGCCCCTCGGCAGGAGGAGGCCCGGCCCGCGCTGGCCGGAGAGGTCCCTACCTGGCGGCCCCTAACAGCCCGGGCTGTGTTGCAGGCTAGAGCCCCCGGAGGCGGCGGGGCCTGCAGAGGAGACAGCAGCAGCAGCAGCAGCAGCAGCAGCGCCAGCAGCGCCAGCAGCGGCGGTGGCGGCAGGGGGCGCGGGGCCCGAGTCCCCCCAGGATCGAAGCAGCGGCAGCAGCAGTAACGGGGTTCAGCAGCAGCAGCAGCAGCAGCAGCAGCAGCAGCAGGCCGTTTACCGGGACATCTGGAGCCTGCGGGCCTCGCTGGAGCTGCACGCCGCCGCGTCCGACCAGAGCAGCGGCAACGACCAGGACTCGGTCCGGAGCGGCGACAGCGCGGGCTCGGCCGGCCCCGGGGGGCCCGTCCTGCCGCCGCACGAGCCGGGTGACGCGGAAGCGGAGCGGGAAGCGCAGGCGGAGGCGCAGGCGGATCGGCCCGGGCCCGGGGAAGGGGGCGAGGCGGGGCCCCGCAAACTGCTGCAGATGGATAGCGGCTACGCCTCCATCGAGGGCCCGGGGCGCGCCGGCGACGAGGCCGCCCCAGCCACGGCGTCCGAGAAGCGCTTCTGCTTCACGAGCGCCGGCCGCACGGGCACCGTGTTCGACAGCTTCGAGGCCGCGCTGGCGGCGGCCGAGCCCGAGGCGGAGCTGCGGGGCTCGCAGGGGCTGCTGCTGCTGCGGGCCTGGCCCCCGCACGGGCAGCTGCTCCTCGGCGCCCCCTCCGGCCCCGCCGCCGCCAAGGTCGCCGCCGTCGGGCCCGGGGCCAGCCCCGGCCCCGGCCTGGGCCCGCTGCCCCGGCGCGACTACAGCATCGACGAGAAGACGGACGCGCTCTTCCACGAGTTCGTGCGCCATGACCCGCAGTTCGACGAGGGCCCGCGGCCTCGCCACCGCTCCCGAGCCCACGCGCGCAAGCAATGGCAGAGGACGCGGCAGCACAGCGACCCCGGCGCCCGAGCCGCGCCCTCGCACGTCCCGCCGCCGGGGCCCCCGTCCCCCCTGCAGCCGCCGCCCGCGCCCCACGTGGCCGCCGCGCCTGAGCGGCCGCGCGCCCCCTTGCGGCGCGGAGACAGCGGCCCCCCCGAGGCCCGCGGCCTGCACGGCCCGCTGCCCCGCATCGTGAGCTCGGGCGGCGAGGAGGCGGCCGGCGGCCCGGGCCCGGGCCGCGCGCGCTCGCGCTCCCCGCCCGCGCCGATCCAGGCCATCGCCGAGGAGGAGCCCGACGCCCCGGGAGGCCCCGAGCTGCTGCTGGCGGACAAAGTGGCCGCGGGGCTGGAGGACCGCCTCTTCCCGGGCTGGCGGCGGAGGCCCGGGGACGGCGCCGAGCCCCCCGCCGCCCACGGCCCCGCCCCGGTAGTGGCAGCCGCCGCGCCCACGTCCCCGGACCCCAGCCCGGCGTAGGGAGCACGAGGACGGACCAGGGGCGTCCGCGCCTGCCGGGGCTCCGGATCCCAGCGGCCTGGGGCCCCCCTCCCCGGGGCGCGAGCCCCTCTCCCGCCCGGGCCCCCCGCGGCGGCAAAGGGGGAAGGCGCAGGCCGGCCCCCCCAGGCCGCAAGGCAGGCGGAGCGGGGCGGGCCTGGGGCCCGTGGAGGCCGGTGCTCAGGAGGCGGCCCGAGGGGCCCGGCCGAGCTAGCCGAGGCCCAGCGTTTACCTCACGGCGTGTTCCCGGTGTAGCCGCCCCGTCTACTCCCCTCTCCCCCTGCCCGCGCCATTCGCTTCTTTCTCTTTGGGGGCAAGCAATAACATCCCCCTCCCCCACTGTCCCGCGGCCCCCTGGTGCGCCGCGGTTCCCGTCGCTGCAGTATCGCTGCTGGGACCGAGCCCAGCCCGGAACCCGCCCCCGGGGCCCTCCGCGGGGCCGGGGCCTGGAGCTGCCTGTTGCTGCTAACCCCTCTCCCTCCCCCAAGCGCCGCCTCCCCAGCTGACACCCCAGCCAGTGCTAGGGTCCCCTCCCCCCAGACCGGCCCCTCTACACGCAGAAGGGCCTTGCCGGGCTGATTCGGCCCCGCCCCCCTGCTGTGCCAATTCTGCCCCCTTTGCCAAAACGGAGTGTTACAAAGTCCGAGCCGGAAGGGGCCTGGGAGGCCCTGGCCTGGCCCCGTCCTGAGGAGCCACCCACAGCCAGCCAGGGGCAGAGCCAGGGCTCCTGGCCCAAAGCTCTCCACGAGCCCCCGTGGCCTGGCGTGCACGGAGGTGGCAGCCTCCCCATCTTGGCTAAGGGGCCCCTGGCCTTGCCTCAGAGGGTCACTGGCCCTAGCTTCCCCCAAGAAATTGAGGGGGCTCCAGCTGTCTGCCCCATCCTGTCCTGAGAGGCGCGGGGCTCGCTGAGAACTGCTTCTTTCTCACTCACCAACCCCTTCCCAACAGTCCAAGGGAATGGTCCTGTCGGACAGACCTGCTGCTGCTTCTCTTTCCTCACCAAATCGGTGGGAGGGGTCTGCCCTCCTCGCCCACCCTTCGGGGCTTCAGGTGGGGGTGGGGTGGCTGCCTGAGCCCCAGTGCCAATCCTGGGCTCCAGCGGCCTGTGGGAGGGTCTCAGTCCTCTGCCCCCTACTCCCAACTGAACGAAGTTATTTGTTGTTGTTGTTGTGTTAAATTATTATTTATTACTATTGCTTCCCAACCACCTTCTCTCCCTTCCCTGGCTCAGCCAGCCAGGTTTGTGTTTTTCATGGAAAAAACAACAAAAAACCGTCAAGCTGTTATCTGTATAAGATTCCTGCTTTGGGGGGCCCTCCTCCCTCCTCCCGCTTCAGTTTCTGCATGTGAACAGACATTCTGCAGGGCACCGTTGTTTCTTCCTTCTTTGTAACTGTTTTGTGAGTCTCTGTCGCCCAAAGCACTTGAGAAATAATCCCTGTTCGTTTTTTTAAAAAAAAACCTAAGTAAACACAATGAGGTTAAGAGGTTTTCTAAGCTTTAGTGCCAGGCAGCCTACAATCTGGCTGTCTGAAGTTCCAGTCACCACCGTCACCCCCCCTCCCCCCCAGTGCTTTGGGCCTAGTTTGTGTGCTTGAGTCGAATGCTGGAATTTTTTCAATTGAGTTTATTAAAAAGATCACTATACACTGATCTTCAGGGTTGTCGCTTCTGTGCTATACAGGTAATGGGGAGAGATTAAAAGGAGAGTGGGAGAGTTGCAGACAGCATTAGCTGGCTGTCAGGGCTGGCGTTTTTGTATATTATACACAAAGAGTATTGTCTAGAAATGGCCACAGGAAACTGGGGGAAAAGGCCTTTCCCTCAGCACCAGGGATCTCCAGCTGGTGCCCCTGTCTCTTCTCTGATAGGATTGGGAGCTGGAGGGTCATCCCACCCAAATGCTGTGATTTACCCCCATTTTCTGACTCCATGGAAGAAGCTTATGATGAGGTCAGCAATTAACTCACATCATGTGAAAGAAATGTTTCTTTCCCCACCAAGGGGGTAAAAAGTTCTGGAACTCTGTTGCTATGAGTTCCCCCTGCTTGGGGAAGATGTTGGGAGAACTGGGGCATTCATTAGGTGTCCTAAGCCAGCATATTTGGGGCCTCAAGGAAATCCTTCTAAGTCTTGGAAACATTCTCTCCCTTATCTTTCTGTTGCACACCTGATCTGTTACAAAGTCTTTATTTATTAGAAAGGAAACCAAGGTTCCTGGTCACTCCATGGAGCCCAGGTCTTCAGGGCCACACAGAGCTGGCTTGTTCTCTTCAGGACCCCTAAGATCTTAAAGACAGTCATCTCATTACTCCACCCCACTGTTCCCCCATTTATTCAGTAGTGTGGTAGCAGCTCTTTCACATACACCTCAACTGAAGTAGGGGGGAAGGTCTCTCTGGCTCTCCAACATTCCCCAATAATTCCCTAAACTACACTGTGAACATTACACCAGGAAAAAGTATTGTCCTGATAAGATTCATTCCCCCCCCAACAGAATATTAATAAGGCTGGAATGGAACCAGTCCAACCCAATTATACAAAGGAGAAAACTGAAGTCCAAGGAAGGGAAGGGACTTGTCCAAGGTCACACTGCAAGGAAGTAGCAAAGTGAAGCTTTGAGCCTGGGTTTTGTGACCTGGAGGCTCTTTTGCTCCATTAGACCTTAGGACCTAAGAGATAGATAATAGGTCTGCCCCACAGACCCCTTTCAAGAATTTCCAGACAGCTCTGATGACCACAGCTCAAATCCACCTCTGTTTTATTTTTTTCTTAAAAAAAAAAAAAAAAGGTAGCCACTCAAAGTCTCCCTCTCTTAGCCCTGTACAGCATGCAACGCAGTTTGTTTTTTTTTAATAGGAGAGGTTCGTTTCTTTAATACCTGTTTCTGTTGTTTTGTGATTTGTTTAAACATCACAATGTGTGGGAGAATCTCTAATATATCGCAAAGTAAAAACAAAAATAAGGGGGGAAAAATAGATACCAGTAGTTTAAAACATAAAGTGCATTATGATGGCTTTGCACAGAAGTTGTCCACCTTTGGAAGGGCAGGGCAGGGCACACTCTCACTGGACAGCTGAACTTGGCTGGTAGAAAACAGGATGGATGGACACTCAGGCAGGACGGACAGACAGGAGCAGAGAGAAAAGCCGTCTCTGCTTCTCTCCCAGAATTCCTTCCTGACGTTTCTCCTCCCGTCACCTTGGGGAAGGGGGAGCAGTGCAGGATGGAGATGCTGAATTGGGGATGGGGTGATTGGCAAAAGGCGCTGTTCCAGTGGGTGTGTGGGGGGGATGCAGCTGGGAGAGGGGAACATCTGGAAAGGCCTGTTTTCTGGCCCCGTCTGCCCTCCTCCTGGGCCCAAGCAACCTGCAGTTTGTCCTCTCCTCAAGTCTGGGAACTGATTGGGATCGGAGTGGAAGGTCTGGGTGAGGGAGGTGTCCATGGTGAGAAGAGGAGACGCAGAGAACAAATGGCCTGGGATGCTTCACTGGCCCACGGAGCCCCCAAGACAGGACGCTGAGGAAGAGAAGAATGGAGAAGTTAAAATGGGCCCTTGAAGAAGCACCAACCACACTGTCGGCCCTGACTGGGGCTGCTACTACATCTACCTGGGACACATGGGAGCCCAGGACAGAGTTATTGGTATTATCTTTGACACAGTCAGAGGAAACGGAGAACCAGAAAAAGGGTCAAAGGGGGTGCCACTCATCTGTACATGAGGATTCCTGCAGACTTCGAACTGACTCATTTAAAATGTCATATTATTGATGTTTCATTGTATTTCTATTTATTTTGTTAGGTATTTCTCAGTTCTCTTTTAATTTGGTTTGGGCTGCATGTTCAAGAGCCATGCTTTAGAGGACTAAAGATTCCAAATCTCTCATTTTACAGAAGAGGAAACTGAGGGGCCACATCTGAATGAGGAAGGCGGGATTCAAACCCAGGTCTTCTGATTCTCACTCCAGCCCTGGTAACCTTGACTCCTGATTCAGCACCCAACCCCTTCCCCTTGGCATGAAGGTAGAACCAGGGCCCCTTGGCAGCTGTCCCTTCCAAAAAGTCAAGATTTTGATATTCAGACTTCTGGAGAGAACAAGCATCTCTTAGACAGACCTAGTTAGACCCCTCACTGTTTGGTCCTTTGTTCTGAAGCTTAAAAAATATTCTTTTTTGGGTGACCACAGGGGCCCCTTTGAGCTTCAGAAAGGGACCCTAGAAGATTATCTGGTCCAGTCTTTCATTTTCACCTTAGGAAATTGAGACTTGGAGAACGAGGAAGTGTTTTATACCTTAGGTCTCAAATTAAGGGAGAAAAACAAAACAATTTAGCACTCTTCCAAAGTTCCATGGGGTGTCTCAAAGATAGTGAGTTTGCCATCTTGGAGGTCCTCAAGCTGAGGCTGGATGACTCCTGTCTTATAGTGTTATGGTGGGGATTCTTTTTCAGGTATATGAGTGGAACTGAAAGGCCAGTGAAGGACCTTCTGACTTCCAAATTCTGATTCTGACAGGCCTTGCCTGGCTGCTCCTGGCTTGAGACATCAGGTGGGGAGCATGTCCGGCTCCTTCAAAAACATCAGCTCCCTCTATGAGCAGCCCAGCCTGACCAGGATCAAGGATGGGAGACAAAAGAGCAGGGTGGTGATGGAGATGGGGTGATGTGGTCCCAGGTTCCTGCTGACATCTTTGATTGTTTGAGGGGGTGACTCACTGCAGATCTATGAATTAAACATGAAATCCTTCAGCTCACTGAAATGGAGTGGGAGATGCAATGGGGGTGGGGGTGGGTGGGTGCTACGGCACTTTCCCATCCTACCTAGCTGGTTCTGATTCCAGAAGAGAAGAGCTGCTAAGCTCTGGGAGGCTGCTGAGCAGGGAAGGGGCGGATGTTGGGAGAGAGAGGCCAAGGGGCCAGGGGAGGAGGAGGGGGAGGGATGAGTCACTGATCCATGGATGGAGGACGTGCTCTGGAAGCAGGAGTACTGTGCCTTCCAGCCCAGGAAGGGACAAAAAAGGGGTTGGAGGTTCTGGAGGAACAATTACCCAGGAATGTGACCAGAAGGATCTCAGGAGGAACAGAATTGAGGGCTTTCTGGGAAGCTGAAAAGTGGGGGATGATAGGCTTCCCAGAAGCCCCTGGGCTGCCTGCTTCTTGGAGAGTGCAGCTGAGTCCCCATGCCCAGAACTGGGTACACAAGATTCCCTTTGAATGGCTACTGGAGCTTTGGTCACAGACATGCAAGGGTTTTCTGGGTGGCCCTCTAGCCACGCTGCATAGCCAGAAAAACCCACTCCCAGGGATTGAGGAGATGAGGAGAGAGGCAAAATTCAAACCAGGCAAGGACCTTCTTCAAGTCTCTTCCAACCAAGGGCCTCCAACTCTGGCCTGGAAAGACATTATCTACCCTGTTAGGGGGTGGGGGGGGCGAGAAGGAGCATGCAGGTGACATAGAGTGTCAGAGGAGATGAGATGGAGAACCCAGTATTTCAGAGCTGGAAGAGCCCTTAGAACACAGAATGTCACAGTGCCAGATTCCTCTACAAAATGTATATTTTTTGGGGTTGGGTCAACATCACTTCAAAACCCTGATGGGTGGGGGAAGCAGGGCAGTCAGTGCCATTGTCCAGGATGAGTCAGCCTGGCCCCTGCTGCAGGGACACAGGAGAGCAGGCAAGAAGCAGCGATAAACACTCAGGCTGTGGTTAGATGGCTGGTACTGTCATCCACCCCCAGCCTCCTTCCCAATCCCCTCCCCCCCAGTCTCCCACCCACACAGCAAGGCACAGTCATCATCAATGGGTACAAAAGCAGCTCCTAGACTGGAGTGGGGGTGGACACTGGGGATAGGGGCCACAGGATCGAGGAGAGGGGCAAGAAGAGGGTCTTCCAGGCCTGGTTTCCCTACTGGGAGATGACAGCTATCCCCAAGCAAAGAGGGCAGGGGTGACAGACAACTAAGCTCATCTGCTCGGAGAGGGTCCCTCCTAGTAGGAGCTGCCCCTGGACACGGAAGAACAAGAGATTCACCTCCATTACTTTCCAGACTGCCTGAAGCTAGCCTCATCTGGCATCTTCCAGCCTTTCCTTCTAACCAACATCCCCCTTCAGCAAATGTCTACTTGTGTCTCCTCTGCAAAGGGATGCCTGCAGGGCCTGGATGTGGCTCAGTGTAGCCAACTCTATCTACTCACAGAGGGTCAGGACTCTCGCTGAGGGAGAAGGGAAGCAGACAGGGTGGTTAGCTTGAGAGAGGCCTGAGAGCCACGCCCTCCCAGGAGGAGCTGGGCCCACCTGGCTCACCTATCCAGGCCCCAGCCCTGGGGCAGAGGAAGGTCACTGCTGCTTGCAAGCGGACAGCCGGCGGATCTTGCTGCTGGCAGAGGAGGCCTTGCGGGAGGGGTTGGAGGAGGCGCTGACCCTCCGCTCAGCTCTGGCTTTGGTGCTCAGCTGCGCTGTCTCGGTGCCGTTCATGCACACCATCTTGGGGGGACCCCGGCTCCCACGGCTCTGTCCATTGTGTCCAGCCTCCTCCTCGGGGACCTGTCCTGGAAGGGGAACAGAGCAGGGCGGGGAGGAGAATGAGCTGGCCATGAATCCCACCTGGCACATTCAACAAGCAGTGTGACCAGGGGCAAGTCTCCAGTGATGCTAAGTTACCTCATCTGGAAAATGGGCATAAGAGTGCCCAGATGATCTAACTGGGCTGTTACGAGAAGCTAATGAGATCATGTGTCTAAGGTGTTTTGTAAACTACAGTGTTACCCAACTGAGGAGGAGTGACTTGAGCTGGAGAGAAGGGATGATAAGGAAGAATGCAAGAAGATGAAAACACAGCATCACCCACTGGCAGAGAGGGAAGGGATATCTGTCAAAGGGGACCTCACAGACAGGGATGGTCCAGGAAAGCAAGGGTGGGGGAGACCTGTGATCAGACTTCAAGTAGCGGTATGACCTTTCCTGGGCCTCAGAAATCAATCTCCACATAAGTTTTATTCGTCTTGGGATTTTATTGTATATTTTAATATTTTACATCAGGCCCTCAATATTCAGCCTACCTTCTTCAACCCCTCTTTCTCACAAAGGAAAGGAGGAGGAAGGAAACAAGCATTAATTAAGCATCTACCGTATGCCAAGCACTGTGGTAAGCTCTGTACAAATATTTCATATGAACCTGACAACAGAAACACTGGGAAAGTTTTTTTTTACTCCTTGTAAGTCCTTTTTGAGTTTTCCTGGCAAAGCTATTGGGAGATCTGCCATTTCCTTCACCTCATTTGACAGATGAGGAAACAGGTACACAGGGTGAATGAAGTGACTTGCCCAGGGTAACACAGCTAGTGGCAAGTGTCTGAGGCTAGATCCAAACTCAGGAAAATGAGTCTTTCTAACTCCAGGCTCTGTAATCTGTTGTGCCCCCTAGCTGCCCTAGCTGAGACTATTATCCCTATTTTACAGTAGAGGAAATTGAAGCTGACTGGGATTAAGTAGCTTGCCCAGGATCCCATGGTATATAATGAATTCCAATGTTCCTGCTTTAGGTCTGAGGTTCTCCCCACTGCACCACCTGGCTGCCAAGGAAAAACATCATCTGTAAAATGAGGGAGACTCATTTGATGGTCTCCAGATCTCTGACTCTATGGTTTAGGCAGAGCTAACAAACACACCTGCAAGAACACTGCACATCCCGCCTCTCCAGGGAGAGGAGGAAGGTGAGTTTCCTCATTAGCTCTCCAGGATCAAGACGGATGATCAGGAGGATCCTTTGGAGTTCAATGGCTTTCCTTATCTGCAAAATGGGA